>SMLS01064374.1:0-78489 GCA_004785975.1 Popillia japonica
TAGGAATTTCTTTATATCTGTAGTACATAAATCGTTTTAGAATAATAACCATCTACATACAGCTTACTAAAGAGTTGAGCACTTACCATTAGCTGATATCATCCGTGATCTAGCCAAATCCGCTTTATTTCCTACTACTATAACGCTCTTTTCTTTTGTATATCCTTCTCTCCACAAGTAATTTAGTGTTTCCTCAGCGTGTTGGAAGCTGGCCCTTGCTACAATGGAATAGACGACAACGCAAGCATGCGGTTCATACGTGCTTAGGGAATTTTCGACCTGAAAACAAGAGAATGATGTTAAATACTTTTCGCGTGATTGGCATTTTTGACGGATGTAATACACATTCCCCAATCTCATAACTCATATTTCTCTCATTTCTCTTTGTGTCAATATAGATGATTTTCGTTTGAAGTACGTAGGTAGATTTGACGTAATTCAGAAATGGAATGAATGGATTTTCAGATTTAATACTGAACTTGAACTTAATAAAAGGATGTCGCACATTGTACTGCTTTTACAATATCGAGAACAAAAAAGTGTGCGAAGAACTACTTTTTTAAAATGATACACGTATGCGTTTCATATTGTACTTCATATTACCAAACAAAAGTATATATTCGGAATATCAGCACTGCAAAATTGTTTTCGATTGCCTGTACAAATATCAAAAAAGCTGTTTGGATGATAACATTACAATGTAAATGAATGCAAAGCTCTGAGTACTAACGTTAATTGGCTCGTTTTGTCCTTTCTTTTATTGCTAATATATTTTCCTATAACAAACACAAATTTTATTATTCACTTTAACATAACATAATTCTATCTTCCGTATGAGGGTAAATAGTTTTGTAGTAATCGGACATAAAGCTATGTGTAATTTGCGAAATGTGTAAACAATTCTGACGGCGGTGATCGATACATCGAGTACATAAACGATGGTAGGAAGCTGCATGTATTAGATGCCATGGCTGTAGTCAAAACGTATATCCGACCCTAACTATTTTACTTTAGTAAAAGTGGTTTCGATTCAATCTATAGAAAATGTAAGATAATTTGATCAGAATATTAATCATTAATGGTGAACGTAATAATAATGATTTAATTTTTTTGTTTTGAGTGAGGACAAATGCCCTATGCTTGCACCCACTAAAAAACCTAACTTTGTCAAGGTAGTCTCTCTCTTTTTCTCTTTAAGCTTCTCTTCGACGAACGTGGCGATCTTTTGCCAGTAGTCGTTTCTTGACAGCATCGTATACACGACCTTTTTCGGTGTTAAGAGGCCTCTTGTAGCCCTGCTCTGTAGTCATTCCACCTCCTGCATTCGAAGAAACTGTGGTGAGAATCTTCTTCTGTAGAATGGTGATATTGTCACCTTGCATCCTCTACTTTATCAATTTTTACCAGGTATGCGTTGAATTATCCGTGTCCGTTGATAAACTGCGTGAGATAATAGTTTACCTCACTGTGTGCTTGATCCACCCACTCCGTTATGTTGCCGATGAGTCTAGCTGTCCATTGATGTCGCCTCTAGTTCTGCCAGCGCTCTTGTCAGCTTCGTCGAGTGAGCGTTTTGACATCCGCTCGGGCTTCTTTTGCGCCGACCTCTTCTCGGGTCTAGTAGACTCTCTTCATTTCCTGGGCCAGCAAGTCTATCTGAGTTACTCCTGTAATCATGAGCACCGCTAGTTCGGAAACCTGCATAAGCTGGCGATTCTAAGAGCTCCCCGTTGCTCTACTGAAACCATTCCCTTCCTGTACTTATCCTGTCGTAAGGCGTCTGCCCAAATATCACTTCCATGGAATGGGCGACGGTCATCAATAGGCGGCGTTTACTTGCCGTTGATCCTCCTACGATTGCCATAAGTCGGCTCAGCGTTGTCGTTACCTTAACCGCCTTATCGCTCGATGACTGGATCTGTTCCCAGAAAGTCATCTTGCTGGTGAGTCGCAGTCCGGGGTACTTCACTGAAGTTTTGGTAGATATGGCTTCCGTATCTACCATCATCTCGATCTCTCTGAGGATTCTTCTTCTGGTCAGTAAATTAAATGCGGTCTTTTCCGTTTACAGGACCAGACCGTGTTCCTCCATCCATCTGATGACACTTCTCGTCACCCGGTTGAGCCTTTGCTGGTCATTCGCGTCGTCATGCGCTGAAATGACTGCCGCAACGTCGTCTATGTACACGGCCCGCCTGTGGACAGGCAATTGTGGAGTCGTAGATATGCTTCCTGCCGTTAAGGTAGCTGCGATGATTTAATGATTTAGTAGTAATAATAATAACAATACTTTACTTATTTCCAACAGGTAACGTATTTGGGTACAGTAAATTACAATTAAATGCAACAGATAATTGAAAGAACTAAAGCAAGCAAAACGAAGCAAGAACATTAAATAAAAGGAACTAGAAGTATATATAATAGCAAGTAAATACATTAAGGAAGAGTGCTCAATTAAATATAATATACAGGGTGTCCGAGCAATAAAGAGACGGAGTAGCAGCAATCGCAAGCTAGAATGCTAGAAAAAGTAAATGAAAAATATAAAGTCTCTATTCGTACGCTGCAGAAAAAATATTAAAAAATTCAATTGGCCTTACGCCGGGCCTGGACGAGCACGGTACAAAGCGAACGAAGACTGCACATCCAGGCATGTTCGAATCAGCTGTGCGACGTGTGGTAGACATACAGTTATTCAGTCTCTTGCAAGCTGTGGGGTCGTTCATTCGTTGACGAATAGTTAGTGAAATGGCTTTTACCGCGCAACAGTTATGGGACATGATGTAGGTATCTGTATGGTGAAACAGGTGGACATGCAACGGCAGCACAACGTTTCTACGCGGAACGTTTTCCTAATCGTAGGTGGCCATTGTATCAGGTGATAAAGGAAACGGTGTCTAGGTTACGCGAAAGAGTTTGATATTTATTGTAATAAAGGCCACAATCATTAGAATCAGCAATTATAAACTACAAACTTAAAGGCAATAACTCCTGTTGTTTGTAAAAACAACACCTTGCAGTTGTTGTCTGTCCTTGCCATCGAAAAAGTTGTCACTTTGTAAAAAGCAATCGATCACCTAGATGCGTTATTGATATTAGTTGAGCTACTACAGTTGGTGAAGCGCCTTATGAATAGTTTTGCTGTTGATTTATGAATACGCACTTACATACATACATACGATTATAAATTGTTTGCACTTCATTCTTTAGTGTCTCGACGAATATAAACATACAATCAGTCAGGTCCGTAATATAATTCGTTTCGAGTTTTCATTTCTTTGTTATTGTGGTTATGTATGATCCTGTTCGGACATTACATATTTACAACTTCGTCTTTTTATTGCTGGGGCACTCTGTATAATACTAGAGTATAGGAGAGAGAACATGTAAACTAAATACAGACTTTTAATAATGTTAAGTACGTCAGAAATAGAGGAAAAATCAATATAGCTAGCAGTACAAATTTAATTGAAGTTATAACAGATAATTGTTGTTCTACCTTATTTATTATAAACGACATAATAATTTTGTCATCTTACATCGTGAAGGTACTCTAGGTATGTTAAAATTAGTAGCCTTCATTTTCAAACCTTTTTCTTGTATAACTCTAACTTTCTTCTCCTTGCTTAGATTTTTTTCGCTTTGCTGTAATTTTTCTGTTGCAGATTCGTTGTAGGAATTATCTTTAATCTAACCGTGCTTTAGGTTTATTGTATTACCATCTGGTATATCGGCCACCATGCTGAATATCCGTGTGGTAGTGTGCTTGTTTTGCTGTCGCTGCTTGTGAATCTGTTTGGAATGTTTGCAGTTATCGATAATTTGTTATGGCTGTCTGCGGGTACTTGTTGCAGAAAACATGCTATACCGTGTGTGTGTAAAATTAAATTCTTACAATTCTTTAAACCTTAGCTTCATTATTCATTTATTCGAGATATCCTTTTACTACAGTGTGATGTTCCTTATTTAGTTTCTTTCCCTGTAATAATTTGTGCCTCCTTAGTCCAAACAAAATGTCAGTAGTTTTATTGCGCCTTCAGTAGATATGAAGACTTGGATACTACCGTAATTGGAATAAATACTAGCATGGCTTCTATTGCTAAAAGTTTCGCCATTTTACAACTGTAAATCAGCTATGGAAGTATCTGCACTGGGTCTCCGTAAAGGATAATAGATCGGTCACAATTGCCGAGCCTAACATTTGAACTCCGTATCTCTAAAATATTCACTAGATCTCTTCGTGCTGAAATAAAACAGTCACTCACTTTCACCCACAAAAACTCCAAACACTTTGATAAATTGCCAACGCTTTTCAACAGCTATTAAATGAACCAACTATATTAATTATCGCCTTGGTAATGACAGCTTTGCTGTCGAAACTGTTGGCAATTTATCATACTCCTTTGGCTACTCAGACTCTAAATTATTCATTGATTTATTTAATTTTTGGTTTAGTCTTTTTAACAACTACATTATGGTGTTGTGAACGTTTGGATATTTGCTGGTACAACCTCACCCTATAAGATAAGATTTCATCGGAATATGATTCTGTAGTGCATGATCAGTCACATCATTAGTCTTCTCCAGCTTAGGCCAATTTGAATGAGTACTTAATAATTTAGAATTAGTTATGACTTTATTTTGACTATCTACTAGGTATCATTATTTTGAACGCACTTACGCAAGTATTGTTGTACTATGACGCCGCGAGCAGTGAACTTTATGCACTGCAATTGGCTGCTACTAGTCGTTTTATAGTAAAGCTTTTGGTGCAGCTCTTGTTACACTAGATAAGGTTCGGTGCTAGCTTAGCAGCTTCAAAATAGCTGGTGCAAGGTATTTATACAAGTAGTAGTGGTATTCACAGGTCTTTTCTGTGAAAAACAATTGGTTGCTATAATACTGAATTTAATATGAAGCACTATACAGGTAAATATAGTAATTTTCATCAGTCAAATACGGTCAATGACGTGTTCACATTAAAGAACATCGTGCCAAGTAAGTGATGTAGTTAAAACAGATGCAATAAAATAACAGGGCATTCTAACAAAAGTATTCATTAATTCTAGTAAGCATTATGATTGAAATTGTAGTGGATGTAATGAGAGAATTTTTCTTTCCATCTGTTGAATACTAAAGTCCGTTAAACATACTACATATATTTTACGAAAATGCAATACAGATCTATATAGCAAGAGAAGACGATGTTGTCCTATTGCTATTTCAGACATTATGTATGTGATACATATGATCAGATTGATCAAGGCATCCGAGATTGCGATTATATCTAATTATTTTAGCGACGCGAAACTGTGTAATAATTAGTGCGTATTATGTACTAATTCAATAGATGATGTTCGTATAATTCTCCCTGTAGTACAGTAACACGGAATTTATTCAACAGTGCTTTGCTACTAATATGGTTATTCTGTATCTTCAACAGTAAACTACAACAGCAGCTGAGTGATACTTCGTTAGTACAAGGCTATAGAACAATATACAAAACATAGTTTAATTTGGGAGAACATGTTACAACGTAGATGAATTTCATACCTAGCAAATTTCAAAAATTCTCATTGTATATCTTTGAGCTTCTTTAATATACGAGGATCGTTCGATAACCGTGACCTTTTGTAGAATAATTCTGTAATAAGTTAACTATGACTCTACAGACCGTCTATAGATTAGTCTCTGTTTGACAGTATGCCAAAGTAAACCTCTCGTGTGATTTTGTAAAAGTGAAAAAAGCTGAGTTGAAAGCAATGATAAAATATTTTGATTTGATAGATTTAATACAAACCAAAATTAAACCCAAGTTGGATTCAACTATTGAAGTCTGTTCCTTCGTTTTCAATGCTGAAAAACTGGGTTGCCGAATTTAAGCATGGTCGTATATTATTGAAAAAGTCGATCGCATAATGTTAAATTACCGCCAAGTAGAAGTGCCCAACATAGTAGACTTGGTGGGTATCGCTAATAACAGTGTGCACGGAAATTTGACTGAAGAATTGGTATTGGCGTTCTTTTGACACGTTTTTGCCGCAATCCGAAGAAATACCTCGAGAAAACCTGGGTTCATCATTACATCTTTGAAAACAAAACAAAATCAAAATTGGAGACAGGAAGGTTTCCGCCAATAAAGACGGCAGAAACGGTTTTGTCCGCAGGTCATGCCAACTCTATTTTGGTATTCTAATGGAGTTACCTTGACCGACTACTGAGAAAAAGGAAAAAATGGCGAGTATTATGTCCATCTGCTGCAACAATTGAGCGATAACATCTTAGAAAACTGGTTCATTTGGCAAATTGAGTCTGCCCACAAGTCTGCAACGACCAAATTTCATGAATTGTGATTTGAATTAATGCCTCATTCATCCTATTTTCCAAATATAAGTCCCATCGATTATCATCTCTTTCCAAACCTGAAAAAATGGTTCGGTGGTAAGAGATGTTTGTCTTGTGTTTGTGATGTTTGTATTGGAGTTGTCGGTAGTAGTGTGGCATATCTACCGACCCTATTTCTGTTCTAAGAGAATCTAACATTGAACATTGGGCAAGCGAACAAAATGCTGCACCTTTTAGATACAAAAAATTTGTTTGACTGTCAACAATAAAGCAAGTTCAATTACAATCATATTCGATATCATAGACTGGCAAAGGTATAAGAGAATGGAAAATAGAACTCCTTTTTTATAGCATGCTTCGTTAACTGAATTCTCTAAACCAAAAAGTAAGTTAAAGTTGGTAATAATAGTTAACGAGGATCTTTAACGTACTAGGTAAGTTCTATAGAAATTCCCAACGCTGTTTATTTTAAATTTGTTTGGGCTAATGACGGATTTTTTTGTTAAAGTTCTTCTTGTTTTTTCGCAAAAAGGAAATATATACAAATACATGTATGCATATGTTTTAGTACTTTGTTTTTCCGTTAAAAATATATTATATTTGAAGTATGGCTGACTACTCTTGTTGATCATAATATGAATGCGATTGAGTGGTATAAGTTCTACTAAAGGATCCCATCGACCGTATTGGTGGAGGAGCCGGTGTATATATACGAAATTTATATAAATATTATATTTTCAGGAAGTATCCCACTATTATTGCCCAAATCCAGTTAAGGTCCACTACATTAGTAACATATTTTTCATCGGTAATGTGGTCTATCTACATTATCGGTGATAACGACATTAATTTTTGATATTCATTTATTCATTGATGCATTTGGGGAGTAATTTATTAATTTTCACTAGAAAGCTAATTAATTTATTTATCTGAGTGGTGTGAGTATAGATGGCTAGATAAAAACTCTGCATTTTTCTATTAAATTAATCCAATGTTTCGATTTTCTTAGTATGACTCAAATAATTCAGAAGTCTACTAGCATTACACAGTTTGCTGCAATTATGCTGAAGATTCTTACTGCTACTTCTACTCTTCTACTGCTTCTTCTTACTACTACATCGAGTCAAAGTTTGATATTGACACTGTGGAGACTATTGAAATTTTGAAACAACTTAAAAATTGCTAGAGCTATTTCTAGGCTAATCTTTACATACATTGTCGAAACAGATCAGTAACCATCTCAAAAGTTTTAAACACATTTCTAATTCTCGATCGGGAATCAGATGTGATCTAATTGACTTGAGGCTTAAAAACAAACTTTCTACTTTGATGTTGCTACAGTCTAGAAAGGCCACTTTGTATCTCTAATTATAATCTATTGCTCTCAATTTATTAGTAAATTGGTTTCAAACAGTCTCCAGTAACAATCTTACTGTCTTTGCCATCTAGTTTGCTGTGTTGGTTTTACAAGTGGTTTCTCAAATTCATTACTTTGTGCCTTGATGTAATGTTGTAATACACACCTATAACAAAATTTGAACAATACCATAAATAATAATGCATTTAATACGGGTAAATAGTTGCATTATTTAAGTAACTATCCAGTAATCTGAAAGGTAGTTGAGCTGCAGCATTCAATTCTCTGTGAATCAGTTAGATATTTCTCGAAGAATTGTATTTCGATTGATCTACTCTACCAATTTAAACAAAGTGGTAAACAGCGCAGTATCATAAATTGCGGGAAAATGCGGCAACACTGCAATTTAACGCATTTACACACTATCTATACTGAAACAGTTCTAGCAGAATTAGTCAAGCAATAGGACTTGAGATAAGAAACCGGTGTGGCACCGTATGTGCCACAACGTATGTACAGAACCAGCTAGACAAAGTTACAATTAGAGTGTATACGAAGATACAATAGGTCCGACCAGAAAATAGATTAAATTTCCAAAACATCTAGATTTATTACAATCTTCAATTAAAATGTTTAATAAATTAAATAGACTTACTGAAGGCGATATTTAGTGACAACGGTAAGGTAGATCAACTAATCTAAGTATTGTATGGTGACGAGGAATGCTGAATAAGAGCACACATATGTAGTACATACATAAGTAGAAATAAAAAACGACCATTTGTTATTGTTGAATAGCGCATTATACTATTAAAACGATATACATACATATACATATGTACATATATACATACATATGTTTATGCATATTTATGGACTCACTAAATGCGAACCCTTAGAAGAACTGTCTCCGTCTTCTTAGTTAGCGTTACTCCTATCTTATTTGAATTACTATTAATCGAAGCAGATTACTGTTTCTAGTACGACTGCAAAGCTCGTTTCTCTAGTTGAAAATGAAATCTATCCTAGACTAACGCTTTAATTAAACTAGATAAAATGAATGAATTGAAACATAGTGTTTAATTTTAAAATTAAAAACCGAGAACATTTATGATGTGTTACTTTTATAAATCGTTATCTGTGTGATATTAAATAACTAAGCTGAAAATCAGTTGTAAGCAAAATTGTATTGGAAAATATAGGGAAGCTGTCATTAGCTGCAAATAATTGAGTCTACACATGAGATCTCGGCACCCGGTTGCAGTGGCACGTTGACCATTTTCTGCAGAGTAAGCACTACGCTGACCTGCACGTTTGCAATTTAGTGGAGTATAGTTATCGTAGGTGGAGAAAATTACTTCAGGCAAGCGAAATGAAACTAATGCCAACCTATTTGTGTAGTAGATCTGAATATCTTCTAATATATATGGGGTTATCATAAAACTAGGGATATGTTTTAAATTATTGTAATTTTTTAACAAATTAAGTTAGTAAAGAAATTTAATTGCTTAAGAAATAGGATTAAATACGCTCAAAACCAGTTCAGCATTTTAGTATTATTGCAGCCTTTCCTGCAAACTGTACACAGTATTTCACAACATTTCTGGTTGAATTGTACCCATTCGCTCCGTAATATTTTCCTTTATTCCTTGCAGCGTTCTTGGTCGCCTTCTAAACATTAAACTTTTTGAATAACTTCACAGAGAGTAATCTGCTGCGTTTAGAGCAAGTGATCTTGGTGTCTATGAATTTGCGAAATGTCTACTTAGCTCCCTCGATCTTGAGAAACGTAGGCCAACAATTCTTTGAGACCTCCTTGAACGATATTTTATGGAGCAAGTTCCAACCCAATTTATCGTCGTTATCTCTAAGTTTAAGAAATAATCAAAATTCTTATAAATAGAACAAAAAGGTGCTCTCGTAAAATAAATATACACACATGGTTGCTAGAACGGTAACGATTCAAAATAAAAAAAAACATTGAAACGCTGAGTTCAAAAACACTCAAGTCACATATAACCAGTTTATAGATAATTAAAAAGAACTGTTTAACTTTCCTTTATTATTTTCTGGCAAATTCCGAAATTTATCGCGAAATACAACAGCATAAAAGCTAGCAAAATATACTGGAACAAGTGACTGCAGGTAATATCAAAACAGGCTAGACGGTCAAATATCACATAGACCTAAGTCGTTTCTGAATTAAATCAAATATGATTGTCTAATATTTCGAAATTTTATTGAACTGTGAACTGAATTATGAACTTCTGAAATTCTGTCAGGCATACCAGGATCTACTGGAATACCAGTAGTTATCACTACTGGTAGTAGAGGTGGAAAAGAATTAGTGAAAAGTCCTTCAGAATATTCTTTGAGTACTATAACACCTTTGACACTTTCCGCACTGAATAGGAAGTAACGGTATTTGGAGATATTGAAGCGTTCTTTTGCACTTCTAAGTACTGATCTGGCAGATGTTTCCACTAAAATTACATCTCTCTTGAAGATTTTTTATGAGTGCTCCACTAATTCTGGAAGTTTTTGATATGTGAAGGGTCTAGCAGATGAACTGTAAAGTAACGTTTGACGAAAAATCTTACTATCATCTGAACATAATTCATTAGCGTATACATCCGTCTGTTTTCTTCCATTTACGCTTTATCACACCAACCTCTCTATGGCAGGGCCAAAATGATTGTCCACGAATAGGGAAAGTCGACACGAGCTGAACAAATCCGGAGAACAACGTGATTTTGGGAAATTACATATGTGGGCAATTATTGCAAAATTGCAGTAATTCTGTAGTATTATCATCAACATAGTTGTTTATATACTGCAGCAGGAATGAACAAACTTCATTTGGGCTTTTCTGCTTGTCCTTCATGATACAGAAAGAAACATGCATCTCTCTTCTCATATTATGCGCACTAAAAACGTTAACAGTTAGTTGAGATAAATAAGATAGGTCTTGAGCAGGACATGAGAATAATTGCAAATATTGCATGTAGTCACACGAAATAGCAAGCACATTACCTTGAGTTCTACAAAACCCTTTGGAAAAGTTTAAAGCGATATAAAACTTCCCTTCTAGCATTGCCAACTAAAACGTTATAAGAAAAAGAGTTGGTTCCGTTCTTTGCTCCTTCTTTACGTGGTCGTTTTCTTGCAAATTCTTAAATCTTGTAAAAACACATCTTGTTTATTTTTAGACGGAATCTCATAGACATTTTTAAAAATACCTTCTTCTTTCACATCAACCAGTTTTCAGAGCATTTTTACACTGACAGACTGCCAGTTCTTTTGCTGGGACTAGCACATTTTTATAGCTTTTATAGGTTTCGCCTTTTAAACGAGCTTTCTTGATTTCTGTTCTTTTCTACAATATATCTATCCTCTTCCATTTCTTAGAGGTCGTTGATTCAACCATAAATTTGTTCAAGATCACCCTTTACTTTCTGTGTACTGTACCTATAAGATGCACGTCTAACGTTGTTTCTACGCCCAATCGATAGACCTACATATGTCCCATGCATTATTTCATGTGTAACTTAAATATGCCAAAAAGTGGACTTCTGGTGTTACTGAATTCAGCGGTTTAATTATAAATCAAAAACGGCTTTAACAAACCAATTATTGACATAAATTGACGTTAACATGCATAAACTAAATCAGTATCCAGTGTAATAACCAAATATGTTATCCTTTGTGTAATGGAACTCAAAAATGTTGTACAAAAATGAATTGTTATTGCTTCCCTTTTTTTGTATGCAATGGGTACGGAATTCTTCTTTATTTTTACTATAGTTATTCCGACATCTTATCATGCGAGCCCATATGTTCTCAATGAGTATTAGGCCTGGCGGGTGCTTATTTCCCTATGTACCGCAACTGCAACTTTTTAAAACAGCAGCTGTGTGGACTGGACCGTTGTCTTGAAAAGCAATAATTTAAAGCAAAAAGTAAAGTACAACGATCATGATACACGATATAGGAAACGTTAAAAGGAAAACCTAACTACTTAGAAACTACCTATTATTAATAGTAATATATGAATGTAACACAGGAGTAATAACCATATTAATAATAATGACAGTAGTAACAATGACAGTAAGAGTAATGAAGTAGTAGCAATGAAATAAAGATAATATTAAATGTCACAAACCGGCAATAATGAATAAAAGAATTTAGCAAAATTTGTGATTTAAAAATTCCTGTAATGAATAAAACCCATTCACCATCAATAACTCACTTCCAGGATCTAGATCTAGGGAGCGCTAATTCATTTCGACATCTCGTCAAGTGGTTACGTATATCCTTGTTAAGTCGAAGTTATTCATGTTATCATAATCATAAAGTGCAAGATTAAAAATTAAGATTCAAGGTAAGATTAGTAATTTATAACGACTGAAAGTTTGTTGACAAGAGTCGAGAGCTTTTAAACCAATTAAACAAGGAATAATCCGTTTTTGATATATCAAAATGTCTTTAGGTAGGGTTGAGTTACCCCAAAATATAATACCATAGCTAAGCCTACAAAAAACATAGGCATGATAGACATCGAGCAACTGCTGGCGAGTTAACACTAATTTTAAGTTTCTTATTAGAAAACATAAACTATTTAACGTGGGGAGTAGATTCTCGCAATGCAGTTTCCAATTAAGATGTTCATCAATCCAAAATCCCACAAATTTAGAATATTCTGCTCTATTAAGTTCCTTGTTATTGAATGAAAGATGCAAGTAAAAGTCTTGTGTTGGGAGTACCTGGATATGGATGAAAGCATACGTAAAAACTTTTATTATCATTGACAGAGTTTATCGCCAGCAAACCATAATGATACGTCACTCAGCACGCTGTTGCAAGTATCACCCAAGTTTTGAGCATCTTTGTCGGTTATCACCATAGCGACATCGTCTGCACATACGTACAGTTATTTGTCAATATTTAGCGGCAAGTCAATGAGAAAAAGTACGAAAAGCACTGGTTCCAGAAGAGAATCTTGGGGAGCTTCCACCCCATTATGTAATGTATCACACTGCATGACACTGCATTCTGAATTGAGGCATTATTGCACTTGTACGAGTTAAGAACGTATTGTGATCGGTCTTGTAAAGATGACTGTATCCAATTCAAAGCATTTCCCCTAATACCGTAAGCTGGTAATTTATTTAAAAGAATATCATGACAGACGCAGTCAAAAGGTTTAGTACAATTTAACCATCATTCGCACTACTAATAGAAAAAAAATGTATCTAATATCTAGATACATTGTTTAGTGAAACTAGTATTAGTAGGCCCAATATCGCCTGCTCTGTGGGAAAATATCAAGCTCAATATATGTACTTGTATAACTCGTCTACTTGATTAGTCTATTTTTACATATTTTTCTATGATTTTGAGGTCTGTATACCAGTAACTTTCGAGTTACATTACTACGAAATACCTTTTCGTCGCAGATTACAACATTGGTCCAACTTCTGTACTAATTCTATGCAACTTTCACATAGTCTTAAGACACGTTGTATATTTTGCACTATTTTAATTAAAACATTAAGCGAATCCCTACTAATAAAATAATATTAAATTTGTAATTCTATTATTATTAATTAGGCTACAGTCTATCTTGGTTTTTCAGTACATCTATCCATTATTGGCTTGGTTTAATTTTTTTTAAATACTCTTTACCCTTTGACCTGCGGCTTAATACAACTGCTCAGTTAGAGTTACCTAAATAACGATTCAAGACGAAAAGCAGCCTACATTAGACGCGTTTTATTGGAGTTTGAGTCATTTAAGCGTAGTACATAAGCGTAGTACCTGCGTATATTAAAATACTAAAACATATGGTGGATTAAGTGAAGTGTTGTTTGGATGTACAAGCTTAAACAGCACTTAGGCTGAGACGTTGTGAGCATTTAACTTCGTGTGGGACCATTTCTGTTGCTAGGCATTCCGATATAATACTCCATACTAAATTTCTAACTAATGTTGTAATATCTCAATTACAGTAAATTTCTCATAAGATTTATAACAGATATGCGCAGTATAATGGGAGAATTTCTTCCTTTTGTATTCGCTAATTTATCAAGCTTTATTACATTTTTTCTTTTTTTTTTCATTTACTAAAACCAATACATTTTGTGAACGAGTCTAATTTTCACGCACTCTATTAAATGAAACGGCTTTTTTTGTATTTTCTAGTATTGTGCGTCAATGATTTTTAATACTTCGAATTGCATTGGTTCACGTTTCTTCCAATTAACTGAAATGCAATTTTATCGGTGATTACGATTGCGCATCCAGTAAGATAGAACAGTTACATACATATGTTGCAAAATTCCACTCAGTTGTATATGAACATATACCTCGGATTATTCTGCAACATCAATAAAAAATAAATAGTACATTGACATTTTATAAGTTTAATAGCATTAATTCACGATTCATTCCTCAACGTAAAAAATGTTTAGATAAATACCTTACTACCTTAAGCGTTTTCCTGAAAATTTTGATGGAATTTAATTTAATACAATATGATAGCATTCCTGCGTAAATATTCAGAAATATTATTTAGGTATTTAAATTACCTCTTGGTTAATAATTAATTTACGATTTTCTGTTTGCCTTAAGATAACAAACTGAATATTCTCGTTTAATATGTTCGCGATGTTGTGTAAACTCTGGTATGAACAGTGGTGCTCGCCATGAAACGAATGAAAGAGTATACAGTTGACTTTTAATATCCCTGGTTATTTTTATCTTGGGGTAGAATAGTATAGCCACTGTTATATCAATGGGTAAATATAAATTTGCAAGTGGGGAATGTATAGGCGACTATAGTTACCTACTCCTTTGCGAGTGAATTAAATTGGGCAGTTGATAAATATCTAGTAGTCTTTGTGAGGTCTTTTTCAATGTTAAATCAACTTATTTATTATAGGTGAGGGGTATAGCCGATTGTTGCAGCGAGCACTACAGTAGAATATATAGAATATACAACAATATTTTACCATATTTTATTTAAAAAAAAGTAGTTCACAATTTTGTAGTTTTAAGTAAATCTTTCAAACGTACAACACCGACTTCATCAACACATTTCACAGAAACAAAGAGACGTTTTGACTATTAATTTGGGAGATATCTGCTTAACACATGACCTTGAAAGACGTTGGTTAACAATTTTTCACTGGTCGGAAAATGTGCGGGGTGCTCCAATTTCTTAACATTTACAAGTGTCCTTCATCATTTAGAGCTAGAGATACGGCTTCTCCACTCTGTATTTCCTCGTAGAAAAACGAACCAATGATGAAATATAAAACCGCAACAAACGGAGGGTTTCTTATCAAGAAGACCTTTCCTCTGGATTTTCTGCAGATCAGATTCTATAGTTTGGAGTATTAATTCCACCATACAGAGTAAAACATGCCTCATCTCTCCATAAAAAAAGAGATAATCATTCGAGTTCAATTTCCATCTGAGCCATTACTCGCAAAGAAAAATCGTACCTTGTAGTCAAATCTACCTCCTTTAATTCAAACACCTTTTTCAGTTAAATAAATACAGTGAAATCGTATATATCGTATATCGTCAACCAAACTCTAATTTTAATGAATTGTTAAATGATTTCAATGCTACATTAACTGACCTTTCTGCATCTTCAGATAGTATTTTGTGTTTGGGTGACCTCAATATTAATTTACTCGCGCATAGTTATAATGCTATATCATTATTGTCTGTTATTGAATCTTTAAACTTAACACAATTGATTACTTTTCCTACACGCACCACAAACACTTCATCTACTTTACTTGATGTAATCATTACAAATACTGAAAATATACACTGTCATAGTGGTGTTATTGACACTCACAATCTTTCTGATCACTGTCTTGTGTATTGTATACTTAAAGACTTTAGTTCTTCTTCCTTGCCTAGATCGGTTACTTACCGGTCGTTTAAAGATTTTGACAACTCATTCTTAGCAGATCTTCACTCTGTTCCATGGCACAATATATTTGACTTGGAAGATATCAATGATAAGGTATTGTTTTTAAATAATAATTTACTCTTTCTCTTTGATATGCATGCACCATGGAAGACTTCTACATTTTCTAAACCTAAGGCTCCGTGGTTAACGGACAATATCAGATTGATGATGACCATTCGTGACAGAGCTCTATCTAAATTTAAAAGGTCTAATCTACCAGCTCACTGGGATTATTATAAGAGTCTTCGTAATTTAACATCTAATGCTATTAAATCCGAAAAGAAAGCATATTTAAATTATAAAGCTACTCATTTGAACACTAAAACATTTTGGAAAGAACTGAGTGATCTTAATATCCATTCTAGGTCTCGTACGAATACTCCTTTGTCTCTTCAGAATGTCTATCAAATTAACAATCATTTCTCTAATATTCCTCACTTTCAACCTGATCCTCAAGTTTTGTCTTTCTACAATACTCATTTCAAAACCCCGAACTTAAAGTTTTCCTTTAGAGCTGTTGATGATGACTTCATTTTGAGGATTCTCTCCAGTGTTGGCTCTAGCACTCCGGGTTCTGACTTAGCCTTAAAATGTTTCACTTATGTTGCCCCTTTTTGCTTCCATTTTTGACTCATATTGTTAACACTTGTCTCCTGAGTGGTGTGTTTCCACAGGCGTGGAAGACTGCTAAAGTCATTCCGCTGCCTAAGATCAGATCGCTGGAAGGCTTTAACGACCTTAGACCCATCAGCATTCTACCTACTCTGTCGAAGGTCTTGGAGAAAGTAATTGACATCCAATTGAGGAGTTATTTAAATGAGTGTAACTTTCTTCCTGTTACGCAATCCGGTTTTCGGCCTGGTTATAGTTGTTCTACAGCTTTAGCTCACATCACTGATGTGATAATGGAATCAGTTGATGACAACAAACTTTTGATTTTGATACTCTTAGATTTCTCCAAGGCTTTTGACACAATAAATCATGATATCATGTTGGCTATTTTGAATTACGCTGGTTTGGATCCCTCGGCACAAAACTTTTTTAAAAAATTATCTGAGCTTTAGATCTCAACGTGTAGTGCTTGGTGGTTTTCAATCGAAACTAGCATATTTGAGCTCGGGTGTCCCGCAGGGTTCAATATTGGGTCCATTATTGTTTTCAATTTATACGTCGCAGCTATGTTCACTCTCACGACTTACTTGTAATTTTCATATGTATGCTGATGATATTCAGCTATATTTTCCTTTTAAAATTAATGAATTGTCATGTTCTGTTTCTCTTGTCAATAATGACGTAAAAAATCTTGCTGATATTTCCAATAAACACTGTTTACAACTTAATCCCAATAAATCTTACTTTATGCTATTCGGTAGGGAAAGATCTCGTACCACTGCTTTGCGCAATGTTAATATTGTCCTTGCCAATACTTCCTTGGAGCATAAAAATTGTGTTCGTAATCTAGGCCTCTTCTTAGATTCTGGCTTGCGATTTAGAGAACATATCAATCACTCGATTCGCAGAGCATTTGTAATCTTAAAACTTTATTTCCCAATCGTCATATTCTTAACACCAGTGCAAAACTGTTACTCTGTGATTCGCTAGTATTGTCACATTTTAACTTTTGTGATATCGTATATGGTCCTTGCCTTTTAGCTATCGATACTAAACGTATCCAAATGATCCAGAACATGTGTCTTAGGTTTATTTACGGAATTCCTTGTGGGCATCCCATCTCCCATAAGCTGTGCGAGGCTTCTTGGCTTAGCATGCAAAAACGTCGATTCTTACACTTCACCACCTTCTGTCATGCACTTATTCGGACTGGTATTCCTCCGTATCTTGCTGCTCGGATTAGGTTTAGAACGGATATCCATAATATTAATATTAGACGTAAAGATGCTATAAACATTCCCCGTCACAAAACCACCTTTTATAAGCGCTCTTTTTCATATACCCTAGCGAGCTATTATAACTTAATTCCGTCTAACCTAAAGAATCTTACTAAGCCGGGTTTCAGGAGGGCTGTCAGAAGTATGTTATTGGCAGAAAAAGCTCATGATTTTCTACATTAGATTGCGCGGGCACGTATTGGGTCTTGGCAGCATACATATTTTCCTGTTCGGTATGACTATTATTATTATTATTATTATTATTATGTTACTGTTTTTATATAAATTTTTTTTTTGGACTCTCCCTCTTCTCCTCCCCTTCCCCTCCATCTTTTTCTACAGCTCTTTTCCCCTCTCTCGCCAGTACCTCAGTCTCATTCCGAGATAATAATAATAACAATAATAATAATAATAATAATAATAATAATAATAATAATAATAAAAATGTCTTTATTGCCCAACAGACATATATCAGCTACAAGGACAATATTTGAAATATTAATATAATGCAATGCTCTAAATATAAGTATATACTAAATACTATATTAAAACAGACAGTATAAGCAAGCGTGGTGGGGTAATGCGGAAACAGGTAAATGGAACGGATCAGGATAAAGTTTGTTTGCATTCCTCACCATATGGGTGAGAGAGGCGTCCTGGAGAATACATTAGTTCTTGCTGTGGCAACGGCGAAGGTGTCAGACGAACGAGTACCATACTTGGGAACAAAAAAGTTTATATTGGAAAGCAGATGCGGGGCATCGATTTCATTGCGTATCAATTTTATTAAAAAGTTAGCACTATTTAGTTCTCTGCGGTCCGATAGTGACGTAAAATTGTGTTGTTCTAGTAATTCTCCGTAGTCACTGCCTCGTAGAGAGATAGATACCCGATGCTTTGAACGAAAGATACTTTAGGAACATTCGCTGGACTCTTTCCAGTAGCAGGTTTTGAAAAAGGAAACATGGGTACCAGATTATAAAAGGAAATTTCAAGCTTCTCGCTCGGTGAACTGAAGTCGTTGGTCCAACAGAACACCCAGATCTCGGAGTTTGGTCAGTCTCGGTATAAAGAATTGTCCAGCAGAATAGAGAAATAATAACGGCTTAGTTTTTGTGATATAAGTAACAACGGCACACTTGCTTACGCTTAGCATAATTTTATTTTGATCACACCGAATATCAAGATCTCAAAGCCAAGCCTCACAATCGGAGATAATAGATATCTTCGAATAAATTTTTAAATCGTCAGCATAGGCGAGAACACGGGAACTAAGACTGGATAAAATCGTTGATATAAATGTTAAAAAGAAGTGTGCCTAAATTTGATCCCCGAGGAACCCCTAAATAGGAAGGCATAAGGCTTATAGCCGTAGAAGAAAATTCCGGGGAATCAAGTTTGGATAGTAATATAGTATGGTCTATGGTGTCGAAGGTCTTGGCAAAATCAGTGCATCACAAGATCAACTTCTTCTTGTGTGTTAATACAGGAACTAATATAATGCGTAATTTCAGCTAGATTTCTTAGAACTGATCTTCTTTTCATAAAACCATGCTGCACAGGTGCAGTGTAGCATTTCAGATTGTAGATTTTATTGTAAATGAGATGTTCAAATACTTTAGCACAACCAGATAATATACTAATACGCTTATAGTTCAGTACGTCCCATTTATTTGCCATTTTTAATAGTGGGTTGACTGCATATTTTCCAGATATCTGGAAAAGTCGGGGAAACACAGAGCGAGATTAAATATTTCGCACAATGGATCAAACAGTACAGGATTTATTCTTTTCTTTCAATGTGTTGGTGATTGCGTCATTCCAGGTTTTCTTGGTCTTTCTCTTCTCTTTTTTCTGTGTTCTTGCCTCGTATACTTACTTAACCGATCTTATACTTAGCATTCTTTGTATATGTCCCAACCAACTGAGTGTCTCCTTTCTATAATCGCGGAGATATGTTGGATATATAATTCTTCTCTTACTGGTATATTTCTTATTCTGTCTCTCCTGGTCCTTTGACTCCTCTTAGATATTTCATCTCAGTTGCTTGTATTTTACTTCTATACTTATTCGAGAGTACCCAGGATTCACATCCGTAAGTTAGGACTGGTCGGTATAACGATTTGTACACTTGTATTTTAGTTTTAGGTGATATTTCTGTTTTATTAATGAAGTTTTGATTTAGTGGGTGATATACAGCTTTCTTTTCTATTCTGTTAATCTCTGCATCCTGCTGTCCTGATTCATCAAGTATAACACCCGTGTAAACTTGTGTAGGCATAATAGTTGCTTTCCTATCTGAGATGCACAAAATAATACCGGAAGCAGCAGGAACGAAGCAGATCAGGAAAATAAATACTGTAATGCTCCTTTCTGGGCAATAGAGATGAGCTGCCATCAAAATTCCAGATTTGTGGAAGACGTAGCCCTCATTGTGATTGTAAAAAGATAACATAACTCCACCAACATGGTTAACACTGAAATACTGAATATCATTCTATGAACGGATATGAAGGCATTGTAGAGAAGTGTTCTCCTTACCGGTAAGAGAAATACTGTAGATTTTCTGCTTTCACAAGTTCACAAGAATGCAGAAGTTGACAAATATCATTTTGCCGCAGTCTGGACATGGTTATTTACTAAAATATTTCTACGTCAGAAGAAGGTTGTTACATTTATGGCTATTGAGGAACTGGTGAGGATGTGGAGCGCACTATATGCCCAAAACGGGAAAATGTAAGATCCCATTAAATCTGGGGACTGGAGAGGTATTAAACGTCAGCAGCATGAGGAGTAATTTATTGTCAGTAGTAGTAACTAAGTTGTAGGGAATTAAAAACAAGGAAAGAGATCGAACAAACAACACAATTCAGCAAGAACGCGTCAACAGTTACCAACAGTTAAAGGCGAACTGGAACTCTGTGATAGTCTTATGGAAGATTATTCCTCTTCTGGGAAGGAAAAAGATGATATGTATAAATTGAAGTTAATTATTTAGAAGAAAGTATATGAATAAAAACATTTCTGGTAGATTTAAATAGAACATATTGAGATCGTATTGCTGTACTTCATTGCAATAACATATTTAATATCTCAGAATACTTTTTTATTTGTTTGCGAACACCTTGAGCAGTTACTATATTTAATAAAAGTTCTGGCACCACTGTAACAATAGCGATTTTGTTTAGGAAGGTATGAAGTTCAAAAAACTATGTGGCTAGAGAATTTGATGATATAAATGATGTAGTATGTCTGAAAGCCTATTATTTCTGACAATTTTCGTGCGATGCTATATTTATCATAGCTCACCGGAAACGAAAGAGACGTATTATCCTTGAAACTGGAGATTGTGAAATATACGCCGACAGAAGTCAAGTCTAGTATCGAGGCGGGGAGGCTACAGTATAACAAAAAATAGGGGAGATATGATTGAAGGTCGGTTTAATTTAAATTTTCTGTACCGTTTGCTGGGTTGTTTTAAGTTTATGATTTGAAATACTACAGTTAAACACTTTTTTCGGAATATAAACGACAAAGGGTCTATGTAAGTCGAACAATTTAGAATAAGTATGTATTGCCTTATACATATGCAGATACCGTTACAGGTTTTAGTATTTGTTTGACGTGGTTCAGCTTCTATATAGCAATGATATTATTGTCTTTGTTTAAATAAGCCGCCAATTTTATGAATAGAAAATTAACTTTCGAAAAACTTTTTTTTTCCACTAAAATAAACTATATAAAATAGGAGTAACCGCTCTTGTAACGTATAAAAGCAGATTACTTGAATGTACTGTTGATAGCAGACTATTGTGGTTATTTAAGTAACCAAATAACACATAAGATTAGTGATCATTCGCTATTATACAAAAGAGATGATTAAGACGCGCATATCCTAATCGGGGGAAAACTAGAGAAGTTATATTTTGGGAAAGAAGTTGTCTTACAGTAAAACCTTTTAAAGAAAACATTTAAGTTAAAATTATTGCACCAATTGTCAGAATACTTGACTCTAAACTGTAAAGGTGGTCAATAAGAAACCTATTATTTTTCTAATCTAATACTGCTGTTAACCAACTAAATCTACTGGGACGTTGGTCAGTAACGACATCAAGCAAATCCATTCAGCAAATTCAAATAAATGTTTGATATTCAAATTGGTCCTAGCTCTAATCCAGATAGATAGTATTTTAGTTAGAAATACAGTTTATTTGTTGATAGAATGATCAATAAAAATTACACATATCTATGCCATACACATAATGAACATTTCAGAGAATTAAATTTTGCAAGTTCTTGTTGTTGATGTTAGTCGTTTGATGACCTCCAATACGTCATCTGTTGGTACATTTGTGAAAAAGGACTCCATGTCGAGACTGACTATGATGTCACTATCAAATACGTTATACGTCTGAAGTATTTTTATTAATGGCTCAAAATTTGAGTGTACTACTATAGTTCTTCAGCAAGATATGTATTTTGCTACTTCATAGGTAGAAGATTCACAAGTACGACTATCGGTCTTAAAGGTTTTTCTGGGCTGATGATACTTGAGCGTTCTTTTATTATTATTTTCAACTATATTAGAAGTTGGCTTTCTATTATTAAAAATTTATGTCTTACATGTAAAGCTAAAGAATACTGAAACTTTCATTTGAGAATCAGAGGGTTTGTCAGGGTTTTCATTGCCAAACTATGACGACAGATAAAAATATAGAGTCTCTTGACCGTCTGTGTACAAGCTGATTGATTTACTTATTTTCAACAAAAAGCACAAAATAAAATAATGCTTGTTTTTGACAATACACCTTTACACTGCACAATGTATACATACAGGGTTTTCCACGTAACCCCTTCGTTAGAAGTTTTCTGTGTTAACGTCTTAGGGCAGTTCTGAAAATTTGTAAAGCGTAATGCTGCTACTTGGTGAGTCAAAATAAAATGTTTACACTTATGGACCAGTTCCGGTTATACCGGAAATCATAACCAACTTTGATATTTCAAATCAAATGTCATATTTTTTATTGCTTTTTTAGATTCCTTATGAGGTGTTGTAACATTTTGTATTAAGGTTCCTTATGTCAAAAATTAACCGTTTTTGAATTATTTTGATTTTTGTGAAAAATCGTATATCTAAGCCGTGAATGAACCGAATTGTTTCATATTTCTGCTGGAGGCGGCGAAAGGTAGAAGAGACTGTTTAACGTATAAACAGTTAATACATCTCTTACGGGGTGTTCTGAATTCGATGATTATTTAAGTAATTTTCAAAAAGGAGAAATCGATTTTTTGTAAATGGAACAGCCTGTATGTGAATACACCATATTAAGTACATAAATATTTTACATCGAACAGCTGTAGGTGTCCCTATGTCTATCTGCCATAGTTTTAGAATTATTAATGATTATTCTCTTATAAATTGAGCATTACCAAGAAAAATCGTGATAGTAAGCCATGAAAAGTAATTCTGATCTGTCAAAATTGTCACAAAGTTTATTTTGTGTTGAGGTGATCTTAAGTTGTTCACGAATATGCAGGAAGAATTAAGTATTTATTCTAATAAAGATATTTTGAATTAATTTTATATTCATGGTGAGTCTCTTCAAATTATTGGAAGGATATGTCGAGTTTTTAATGAAAGATACCCACATTTACCCCAATGAATAAAACTAAATTCAATATATAGAATCAAATTTTATTCGCTTTGGCAGTCAAGTCAAGAAGACAGTTCCAAAACCGATTACAGTTTTCGAAAGTTGAACGCCGACAATGTAATAAAAGCCACTACAACAGAGTTACGAAGAAGAATTATGCTCTGCTTAGATCGGAACGGAGATCATTTTGAACATTTATAGTATATAATTGGGAACGCATTGTTTAACTTTAATTTGTTATTTTTATTTAATTTTCTTTCTTCTTGATGTTGTTGTTAATGTATATTTGATATTTTGTTTAATAAATGCAAATCATTCACGGCTTAGATATACGATTTTAAAAGATGATTTGAAAAAGCAGGAAATTTCACAAAAATCAAAATAATTCAAAAACGGTTAATTTTTGACATAAGGAACCTTAATACAAAATGTTAAAACACCTCATAAGGAATCTAAAAAAGCAATAAAACATATGACATTTGATTTGAAATGTCAAAGTTGGTTGTGATTTCCGGTATAACCGGAAGTGGTTCATGAGTGTAAACATTTTATTTTGACTCACCAAGTAGCAACATTACGCTTTACAAATTTTCAGAACTGCCCTAAGACGTTAACACACAAAACTTCTAACGAACGGGTTACGTGGAAAACCCTGTATACATAGTTATGTATTGTATCACATAAAACCACTTTATTAGTCTCTCTACTCTCACTTTATTATGTCAATTGTCATCTGGTACTCATCAATAACGTCACTAATTTTGATCAAAATTGGCCCTGCACATACATTATAAGACCAATGTAATATTGCCTAAGTGAGTTGAAGGATAAAACACGTAAAATATATTTTGTATTACTAATAATACGGGGAAACTCGAAACATTATGCTACAAATTGTTACCTCACTATTCACAATGAGCGCCAAACCCGCACTGCTAGCATATTGTGCATACCAAACTTTCTATCGCCAAACCATCAGAATGTTGGGGGTTGTCTTCGTTTAGAAAATCGACGAAATTTCAAAAGTTAAAGCGCTAGAATGTTTAATAAAGTTATGTATTATGTCATAGTAAAATTGAATACTTAACTATTCGCGATTTAAAATTAGAAAAATCTCAAATGTAAATTTTCTTTGTTTCATATAAAGCAACCATACGAATATATCCAATATGTTTTGGAACATATCCTCTAATGACAATGTATAGTCAATTGGTGTATAAATTTAAGAGTGATGTAATTGCTGCAGCGCATGGTTTGAATGAAAAATTTCATTAAAGTATTAGGTAAATCGAAACGAAACAGTGTTCTTTGTGTCTAAGACAGACAAAAAAGCAAAAATATTTGAAAATACGTACATACATAAAAATTACAAATATTATTTTTAATAATTTCCACGAAGAATTTGTAAAACATTTTAATGTTTATTTGGAAAACATTATTTACATATCATATCACTATTATAAATCCTGAAGAAGTGTCAATAAGTCAATAAAATGTTTAAATTTGACCAACATCTCCAGAATTGCGGACACTTAAATACAAACATCATTTAATTTGATTGTACATATTAGTCAGTTGCTGCAATGAAACGGAATGCAATTTGTCAAAATTACTTTCTGAATGTTTCGGAATCGATACCAATGCGAATAGTTGCTAATTATTGTTGGACTTCAGCACAGACTGGCCTACATAGAAAATATCTTCTTAAAATACCCAACATAACATTCTGAAATAATTGGAAAATTAAAAACATACCAATAATGACAAAATTCAGTATGGTACATATTAAAGTGGCATAGGAAAGCCATTCATATGATATGCTTGCTGGTGAAATTTTACACAGATTATATTCAATTTAAGGGCGCTATTACACTGTGAATTATTCCGCTGCTGTGATCCTTAACTGACCTGAAGGCTGTTAGAGTTTTCCTGTGCTTACAGCTCCTAGTCTAGGAATTTTCATAAACTACAGTAGCTGCGATATTTTCAGAGAATATATATCTTCTTCATCTCTGACGTCTCGGCACGCAATTCTGTGATTGCAATACAGCTTGATGTCACGTGTTCCGTATTTTCATCTTCCGCCTCCTCATAGAACCTAAAGTCGGTATGCTGTTTCAGTCCTATCCTTACCATCTATTCCTCAATGTGACAATGCTCTGTAAGCAAAACTGGTGAGGAGACGTGATGAGTTTCTGCTTAGTTCTAGCAAGGCTGTTGCGTTTTGCTTGTTGAAATCTCCAGGGAATACCTTGGAATGTTTCAAACTGGGAAGATACTCCAGAGGGATGTCCTTAGTTGCTCCTCCATGTCCTTCAGTTTTTCTTTGTAGGTGCTCATCCTTGTGTTACAGAATGGCTCCAGTCGCATAAAATAAACTTGTGGCGGCTTTTGGTAATATCTTAGCTTTCATGTTGCCGCTGATGCCAGTGTGTCGTGGTACCCACCATAAAACAACTCTGATGATATTAGACTTTGATACCATTATGGCTGCGTGGCTATTGGAAAAAAATCGCAATGATTTGCTTCCGATAGTTCCTGTTAAGGTTAGGAGACGCTAGAGTATATTACCATTGGCTCTGAGTATTTCACGCCTCGCCCGAATACCCCCGCGTCTGTTCCTTTACCCGTATTAGAACCATTTGTGTACCATTTAAAGGTATTTGCTCTTCAGGGGTACGTGGAGAATTCTGCCTTTCCTTCCCATCTTGTTGCCTCGTTTCGTAAGAAAATTCTTTTCGAATCTGTAAATTTCACATAACATGTGATTTCTTTTATCAACGAGCAAGTTATAGTTTTTGTTTACCATTGTTTCATTTTCTGAATTCAAGAAATATATTCGTGCAATTAATTGATACACCCTTGAAGGAGTGGCTGTTCAAATTCTAAATGTGTAAACTTACTTCGGTCGTATAAGTGTATATGTGTTTGCTTTTTATATTTATAAATACTGAATAGTGTGAACAGTCCTTTAACAAAGCAACTTAATCAAATCAGTATTAGTGTAAATGGTATCCTATTCCCGATTTTAGCCACAGCGATGACTTTAATAGCGTTATGATAACTTGAAAGTGATGTTTTACCTTTATTTGGTTTTTACATCTTTAGGAACAGTTGCGATCAAGAGACCTGTCTGTACACTTCTACATACTTTCACAATAAGTTTTACGATACCTGAATCCTATACTGGTGCAGTTTTATACATTTCTGGATATTGCAGCGAATTTATAGTATTCATATATGGAGTATAACACTGAATATAAAATATATACATACATACCCTAAAAGCTTGATTGCATAAGACGTCGCTGGCGTATCGTAAAACCACTATACTTGAGATGTTTACTTACTCGGAAGCTGGATGGATACAGATATAGACGTATTTACGCATACACATTTATCAGAAATCCACCACGCGTAGTTTTTTTCGCCGGGTTTTTATACGTTTTAATAGCACCTATCACCGATTTTGAAGATTTATGATCCCTGCGCTTCAATATCTTTAAAATAAATACCAGTTCGCATGAACGAGCTTATGGAAATTGGATTTGCATTATAAAAGATAAACCGATCGTATTGGCGTCGACTTTAATCAATATATTTTTGCAGGGCGACATATCGGCCATGTCAATCCAATTTAATTAATAATTAAGAATTTTTAGTGGAACATAGAACATACATATTTCCGAGAAGTTATAAGCCAGTCGATTTTTAAAAGGATAGGTGAATTTGAAGTATCAAGATTACAGTCTTTACCCTAAAAATTTAATTTAGATTAAGCAGTACAACATGTACTAAATTGAATTATATTTTAATGCCAAAACTATAATAGCAAATGGTGAGCACATTTGTAGGATGTTTAAGCTTTTGAATAATTAATAGATTCATACATACTTTAAGGTCATACATTTTATGCCGCTTGGTGGTGGTTCTTTTTGTAATTATTATAATTTTGCCAGTTGTGCGAGAGAAAGAATGATGAACTTTATTGGTTTAAAACTTTGACTGGGGTTGGGCACCAATTTTGGCAAATACTGTGAATAAATCTTTGATTGCGTGAAAATGGTTTGAAAAATGTTTTATGGTGTATTTATCTCATTCTTAGAGATTTCAGTGTGCTGAGTTAGAAAACAACAGTAAAACTCCATCGCCCATGATTCGTTCACAATAATGTGTAAACAGAAAAACAACACAATTTTAACAACACCTACATGTAGGATGAAGAATATTTTGCTCGGTTTGCCTTCGAATTCTATATGCATTCGCGTTGTTCGCTTGCTCGTTCACACTTGCTTTTACATATGCCTACTGTCAAAATAATTGAACATTCTAACAGTCAGAATACAGTTGTGGTTGTAACAACTTTTTTGGTAGCTTTTTTTGGACACCAACACCAACAAAAGATTACATAGTTAGCTAGGAAAAATATATTTTTATGTCGAAAATAAACTTGATTATAAAGACAAGTCTTGGCCTATGTGTTAGGTACGTTACGGTTGACAAGAGAACTTTAGAAACTAATCATGCAAAGAGAAAGAAGTCTTTGCATATCTTGAATTGAATTGAAGGAGCTCAAAAATTATTTCGATGGTAGCTGCGATGTTGTTATTGAATGTAATTAAAAAAAAGGAAACATTTTGATTCTCCAATACGATATCTGCAATTCCTGGCGTAAGTCATAGTCTGGACCTGCCTATTGCTGAACAACCAGTGATTATTGAGAATGTTTTCAATGGATAAATCAAGTAATCAATCTTTATCTGACAAGGAAGTTCAATCATACGGAGATAGTATTAAAGATACAATGTCGACTGAATTGAATTTAATGCTTGGGTTAAAAACGTGGACTTAACGAAAAAAATATGCTAGCATCTGGAATCGCAAGTCATGGATATAAAAAGAAGAGAACAGCACTTTGTTCGCTTTTTTTTAACAAAAACAGGAATTAGGTCCGATGAAAGAGTTCCAAATTGACTACAAGACAAAAGCAAGAAAGGGACTTACTGGTTTATCAAAAAGTAGTTTAGTGGCAGTTCCGCTAACAAAAATTGCGATACATATTCATTATTGTACATTGTTGGGATAAAATAAACAACTCCACTCATGGATAGATGATATGTGATGACAAACATATCGTGCATGGTTATTGGACAGCAAAGTGGTTCAATTAAATTTCTATGCTATCTGAGATAGGATACAAGATCAGCACTGGTCTAGAAAAAATTAAGTAAAGATTAAGACAAAGATTCTGTGGTCATCATTAGACATAAAATTACGTCATATACCTATAACAATTTCTTAAGGCTTTACTTAAAGCCTAGTTTTGATCGTTATCTAGAGCATTTCTCCTTTTTTCTGAAGAAAAATTTGAAATTGGACTTGCTTTCAGCAAGTTGTGAATAAGTTCTTGTCCAACAAGCAATACCAAAAATTTCACTTTCTGAGCAGTTACTTGCAATTCTTTCCGGACAACTCAGATACTGTTGGTGAAGAGCAAAGGGGATGTTTTCGGAGAGACGTAAAAGTTATGGAACCATGTTATAAGAGATCTCGAGACAATTACGTGATATGAGATTGGCTTCTTCCAGAAATGAGCAGACAATGTCGCATAGGAGAAACAGTTACATCAACACTTTGCATGCAATAGACTTTCTGAGAGTAAATTACAATAGATTCTCTTTAGTATCCCATGGTAATAACCATGTTCATGTATCAACTAGAACAGAGGACGGTAGACATACATATACAACATAAACCCACATCTATGATACGGATATGTCGATGACATGATAATATTAGTATTATATGGCACATGATAGGCGACGCAAAATTCTCTACATAAGTGACAAGAGAAGAAAAGATCTCCTTGCGTGATGTCTTAGTGCAGAAAGATATGGAAAAGATACTCAATGCCAAACTATGTGGAAAGCCGTTATAGACAGAATGATATTCACACTTATGACCTATGTATATGAGCACTTGATCAGGAACAGGAAGCAGACAACTCCAGGAAAGCAGATTTCCAGAAAATTCAGTACTGTCTGTACAGTATCAGATTGGTTTGGCTAAACGCGCATAAGCGGATTTAGGTCTGCAAATATACTTGAAACTAGTTATGCTTAAGATAGGTGCCTAATTGTGCTCCTCCAAATGTGTGATGTGTGTGATTGATGTGCTTCAATTTCTAATAATTTGGGTTACAGAAACTCCCCAGAACAACTGCTAACATTATCAAAAAATTATGGGTAAAAGTGTTAGACTGAACTAAACGAACTATCAGAACGGTGAAATATAGAAATTCAATCAGTAGAGAGAGAGTCCAAACAATAATTTTTCATGTGTAAAATTACAATTTAATATTGAGATATGACTTTTAAAGAAGAACATGTTTGACGATTTGGCATCTTTCGTCAATGTGATATTAAGGATGTAGGAATGAAGTAAGGAAAATGTATTTCTGCAAATATATTTATTACACAAAAGAATAAATTAATTTAACAATGGGAAGCGACAGTTGCTGAAAATCTATACTAATTTCACTATGATAATTCGGAATGTCGTTTAATTGCAACAAAACCAATAGTAGCATCGTGAAATTAGAATTTCCATTAAAGTTGCATTACAGAATGAATTAGACGGTGTATTGTACTTGTTTTAAAACTTAATGGAATTTGTTTTTAAATTGCAAATTCATCGACCAGGCTGTTCTATTGATTTAACCTAGTTCTATCGCTTCTTTCGGGCAAAGCTTATTTCCGAGAGCGTGTCAAGTAAAAACCTCTGAATAATGTGTACCACACAATAATTGCATTTGGTATTTCTATATGCCTCTGTATAAATTACAGTATTGATTTAATTTTACAGGTTTCTTGCCTTTATGTACGTAGGATGTATAGGGAATCTTACACCCTATACTACTAATAAGTCATAAGTATCTTTAGCTTTAAAATCTTTTGCAGATTAAGTGGTTTTAGAAACGAAAGTCACAAACGAAACTTGTTTTTGCTACAGTCTACAATATATGTATATACGTGCGATTTACTGTAGTCGAATATAAGGCAAAAATTTTGAGGTTATTACATCAGTAGCTGGGGCTACAATATCGCCTTCCTCAAGATCGCTTCACAGCTATAACAAGGACAAAATTCAAAAGTATAATAAGTGAGAGAATAAGATTGGTTTCAATTTTATGCATTGAATAGACGGTACATGCACTTATAGGTCTCAATCTCGCCCAATTTTAAGATCTATCCACAATGTTTTTTTTTGTGAATTTTTCATTCTTGGGGCAAGTTTGATAATCTGTACCATCCACAAGAAATCAATAATAGATTTTATCGACATAAAATAAGCATTAATTTGTTTACATAACGTTAAATAAAGAAATTTTTCTTGGGTATACTTAAACATTATTAACATAGTGAGGAAATTACAACTCTAAAACGTCCACAAAACCTCCGAAATTATATTCGCCGCCTTTCATTTCAGGTGTTGGTAAAACCGCAATGATATCAGTAAAAGCTACGGTGCTCAAATCCTTCTCTATAAGTTTGAACTTACTTTTCTCTTCGTCGATTTTCTTGAAGCTAACCACTGTAAATTCGTCTCTTGAAAATTTGTCTATTACCTTGCAAACGTATGTAAAAGCAGAAGTCTACCTTTTTCGTCCATCAACATATTTCACTAGTATAAATGTCTCTGATGAACCCTTCTACATCCAATGGTAGAAGGGTTCACGATTATACATACATAAATGTCTCTGGTTGTAACCGCGAACGTTCAGGTTCAGTGTATTCCACTTTTTTAGACTCGCCTCTCCGTGTGCCTGATGATTTCAGCTTCATCATCGAAATCGTCTTGCAAGGGTACATCTTCATCTCCTGAAGAACTCGATTGATGCGTCCCAACGCTTCTTTCGGGAACCACGTTTAATCTTTGCTTCTTACGTCTGAGCACTTCATTTGTCCCATTATAACACCTTTCACGTAACTGTTGCAAAAAACCTATTCATTAAATATCGTTTAATCCCACGTTGTGCATTACCTGGCCTCTCCTTATTGGTGTTGGCTACTAGCGTGTCCATTCGCTTAATAGCATCCTTTAGCAAAACTTGAAACGCTTGTTTTCCAATGCCAGAAGCATTGTGATGTCTTACGTTATAGGCAGAAAGAACATTGCTCAATGCAACTTTAAACGGTTTAAAAAACGCCACGTCAAGAGGTTGGCATAAATGTGTAGACTGTACGACAAGATATACAAACGCAATATTACTTTGCTCACACAACGCCAGCACGTTGTCATTAAAATGAGATGCTAAATTATCTCCGACGATTACTTTCTTCCCCTCCAAACGTCTCACGTGCGGTAAAAGAGTGGTCACAAACCAATCTTCAAAAGTAATGGCGTCCATCCAGCCATGGCTAGTATGATTGAATCTGCAGCCTTGAGAACAACATGGTGTTCCGCAACAAGGGCCGCCATGAATTTCCCCTTCCTTCCACGTGTCGTATACGTGTTCGCTTATATATGTAACGTAGGGTGGTAGAAGCGTCCCATCTGCAACTCCGCACATTCCTCACTCCGTCATTATCGTGGTGCAACTTTTTGAGTGGTTAACGATATTTTCGGGATATCTAATTCCTCCTCTATAAATAGGTTTTTTATTACCAGGATCATCGGCTACATTAGTCTCATCATAATTGAATATATTGGACGCAGGTACATCTTGCAATGTTTGCTCAATTTCATCGAAGAATGAAATGAGAGATGCACTTTTGCCCGTGCCTTATTAATGTTCTGAAACTCGCTGGGCACCATCATTTTTGTGCCTTTGGAGAAGACTCAAAACCGAGTCCTTCCCAGGCAAATTGTTTTTGAATTTATTTATAACGCGCCCCCTGCGATCTAAATACGACTTTGCAAGCATTCTAACGTCTAACAAGTCTAATGGAAATCCCTAGCCTGAACATTTTAGCGCTGATTTCAGAATCTCCTTTCCTTCCAAATCAGTGAAAACTGGTTGCCTTCCCTTTTTTAAAACATGTCGTCCTCTGTATTTGTTATGCAAGGTACCGTAAGGGATCTTATACCGACTGCTGGTTTCATTAATACTCATACGATCTTGAACAAGGTGGCCAAGAGCTTCGTTTAATTGTTCCTCAGTGTAATTTTTATACACCCTTGTCCCATGTGTTTCCTTATATTGTCGAACCATCTGAAATGCAAGTTTATAAAAGTTAAAACCCTATCAAATTCGCCCCACCACACCTATCAAGCTCGCCCCGTGGCACGTTTTATTTTGTATCTACCTATTTTATTTTGTATCTACCTACGTATCTGACTCATGGTAATAAAAATGGCGTTATTTACTTGCCAAAAGATGTAAATATTGAAGCCATGCTTTAACACCTGTGATACATATACACTTACCTTTGTGCCCAAGAAGTTATGGAAACTACGATTTTGATACAAAAACCTCCGTGAAGATTAAAGCCCTCAAACGGCGCAACTAATTTCGAAGTGATGATCTCTAGACACGCTAACTTTAATCATTCAACTAGCAGGCGCAACAGTCGCGAAGATCGTAACTGTAACGCGCTGAGCACAAGCGCCGCCATTTCAAAAATACAAAGTGGTTATCGAAGTCGCCCCCGATTTTAAAACTCGTCCCATTTTATTTATTTTATCAAAAATGTGAGTCCGCAGAAAAATTTGCGGAAAAGTGCCATTGATAATGTAAGAAAATGTTCGCCTTGAAATTAAATACACACTATTTATCAAATTTTCCTGCTGTAAAAATGCCTGACATACATATCTGACTCAACAAGCAATTATTTAGGAAATTCAAAATTTTCGAGCTCTACATAACACTCATCAAAATATGTATGTGGGTTTCAAAAGCTCGCCAGGAAAAGTTCGGATTTCTTTAATAGTCTCTTGAAGACAAAATAGAACAGAAAAAGACATATAAATGAACGTACATAAGCTGACGTAAAATATGATAGGGATGGTCTATGTGTGTGTAATCCTCGCTTTCTATTTTATTAAGCCTACCTCTGACATGGGTATTTAAGGAGGTCGTTACTGAAAGGAAAGTAAATACAAAATCAATAATACATATAGTTTGTTTGCTTGAGTAGTTTCCTACAATTTTAATTCAATTTCCTCTATTTTTATTTTTTTTTTGTAGCCATTATGTGGTACTCACTATTGTCTATAAAAACAAGAAGGTAAATATTTTTAATTCTATTAACAAACTTTAATAACGCAAAGTTATTAAAATTAAAATTCCCTTTGTCAGTTCAATACTTGTTTTCAAGTACAGTATTCTCTTGTTGACGTTTGTTGTAAAGGTAAAATTCTAATCTGTCCGCAAGTAATATATCAGTATATTTTGCAATGTGCTCGGGAATAACGTTGGGGCTGATGAGAAATTATCTAGTTGTTATTCCGTTCTTTATACTTGGCATGCATTCCCATGAAATCAATCACTTTAGGGAATAAATTTAAAGTGTGAAAATCTAGTAGTAACAGTGGTGAGTTGGAAACTTTCGGCATAAAATAGTTATCACTACATATGTAGTTTGATTAGTTTCTACATTTCTATTTAAATTTCAACGTTGGATTTTTTTAGTACTCGTACACACTAGCAGTAAAATGTGAGAATTTCTGTAGTAACAGTGCAAATCACGATCCATTATGTTTTTTTATTACGTAGTACCACACTTACGCATCATAAAGTGGAAAGTTGTAAAATTACCAACCAATAGTAATTTGGTATTTTAATTTGTTTAACATTGTTAACATTAAACACTAAACTTTTGAATAATCCCACAGTTAGTGATCCATTGGGTTAAGATTAGGTGATCTTGGTGGCGATGAATTTGCGAAAACTCTGCTTAACACGTGAGCTTGAAAAACGTTGGTTAACAATTCGTTGACTGATAGGAAAATGTGCGAAGGTGCTCGGTCCGTCCTAAACTCAATGTCTTTACTTCCGTGGTGCTCGTTTTGCAGCTGTAGAAGAACATAATCTTCTATTTGCAAATATCATCCACCGTCTACAATTACAGATACAGCGTCCCCATTCTGCATTTTTTCGTAGAATTTCAGACCAATGACAAAATCAGCTGTGAAACCGCATTAAACGTTGACTTTCTTGTCATGAAGAACTTCTTGAACAATTTCTTGGGAATTTTCTGCAACCAGATGTTACCGTTTGGGTATTGACTCCACCATTCACAGCAAAGTGTCCTTAATACGTGTATAAAATACGGGATAACCATTACTCGCAGAGAAAAAGGTCGTACCTAGTAGCCAAATCTATCTCCTTCAATTCAAATAGCATTTTCAGTCTATATGGATATATTTTTAGAATTTTGCCTAAAATTTTCTAGATCGTGATATACAGCACTTGCAATTGCTTGTATGTCGCAGTTGCACTGCTGATTGCCAGTGGATTACCTCCGTCTATGTCCTCATTTTCACAAAGAAATATAGAGCTCATATTAAGTAATTACCGTAATTGGTTTTAGGCATACGCAATCTCATTCCTTGACCATTGTAATGGTACCAACGATAGCGTCTCGAATCAATACACTTGTGTGCTTGTAATTAGTAAACATTTTTATTTTAGAGTCAGTTTATTTCATTAATAAACCGACTTTATTTCTATTTCAGTCTTCTTTCTATTTATGCAACTAACGTTGCTTTCTTACACACGGAACTGTACTTACTGTTTCATGGAAACACATGCACTGCATGGTCTTTGGAAGGTAATTCAATTTTTTGGTAATTCAATCGATTTAGTACTTTTAGTAGCAACTAGATCAGTAATCTTCCAATAATATAATTCTGTCCTACTCCTTTAATCTTTCTTTCATTTAGCATTTGTAATTTCACCTTATATATATAGTGGCTAAACACCCCATTGTGGGGCAACACCGCTTCGAAGAGCTTTCTAAATCCAATGTAGTACGGGGTGGATTGGTCCCCATTGGAAAATCTTTAAATCTTCTGGCCTATTGCTTTCCAGACTTTCCTATCTTTGGTTTTTTCCTGCCAGTTATTAACGCCTGCCCCTTTTAGATCTTCCATTACTTCTTCCAGCCAGGTCGATCTAGGTCTACCCATTCTTTTATTTCCGCCTGGCTTCCAGTTCAATAATAAATGGCTCACCGCGTCTTCTCCTGCCTTCCAGACGTGCCCCAACCACTTTATTCTTTGTCGTTTGATTCTTTTTACAATATCTTCTCCCTTGATAACATCCTGAAATTCGGCGTGTGTTCTCAGTCTAAATTCATTGTCTGTGATCGTGATTGGCCCCATTATTGTCCTTAGTATTTTCCGTTCGAATATTCTCAAATTTTCTTCGTCTTTCTTTGTCATGGTCATCTTTTCCGCTGAGTTTGCTGCCATTATTTTTTCCTTTATTTCAGCGTCTCTGCTTCCGTCGTTTGATATAATAACACCGAAGTATTCGAATTTGTCGACCTCTTCAAATATATAGTTGTCTATTGCCATATTTTTATTTTGTTTTACTCTCATCAGTTTTGTTTTTGTTTCCTTGATTTTTAAACCTAATTCCTCTTCTTCTTTAATTATTTCTTGCATCAGCTTAACCATTATTTCTTTCCTTTTTGTTATAACTTATACGTTGTCGGCATATGCTACTATTTGACTGCCCCTTGCCCTTAGCGTTCCTTTGTTTATTTTTCGTATAACATATTCTAGAGCTAGGTTAAATAGGGTTGCTGACAGTGCATCACACTGTCTAACATCTTTATTCGTTTTAAATTCTTTTGTTTCTCCCATCGAAGTTTTATCACTAACCCTTGTTGATTTCAATGTCATTACCACAAGCCGTCTTAGTTTTGCTGGTGCCTTGAGCTCTTTCATTGCCAATAGAAGTTTGTCCCTTCTAATACTGTCAAATGCTTGTTGGAAGTCGATAAATAAAAAGTATAATTCCATATTATACTCATACGCTTTTTCCAGTATTTGGTTTATGCAATGCACCGCGTCCGTGGTCGATCTTCCGCTTCTGAAACCACATTGATACTGCCCAACGATATTTGTTGTTGCACTTGTTAATCTTCTCTGAATTATTGCTGACAGGATCTTATATGTTGTGTTTAAAAGTGTAATTCCTCTATGGTTCCTACGATTTTGTCGATCTCCCTCCCTTCTTGTGCAAGGTCACTATTTGCCCAGACTCCCATTCTTTCGGCATCGCTTCTTAATTCCATATTTTCCTTACCAATGCATATAAACTGTCTTGCAGCTCCTGCCCTATATACTTTAGGAACTCATTGTTTATTCCATCTGTTCTTGCTGCTTTTCCGTTTCTGTTGAGCTTTATAACATCTTTTACTTCTTCTAATGTCGGCTCCTGTATTATAATTTTATCGTCTTCTCCCTGATGTAGTTCTTCATTCTGGTGGTTGTCGTTTAGTAGTTCCGTATTGTACCTTACCCATACTTCCTTATATGCTTCTTCACTTTCAACCACTTTACCTCCACCACCTTTTATGCCGTGCATTTTATGTTTAGGTACCTATATGTTTTGTTATGTTTGTTGATTTTTTTGGTAATATAGCTTGGTATTCTTTTTTTATGTTCTTCTTTTATGCTCTTCATCTCTTCTCTTTCTCTTTTCTTACACTTCCTTAGAGTTTTCTTACATTCCTTTCTTCTTGCTTCATATTCTTCTCTATCCGCATGTTTTCCTGGTCTTAACCATTTGTTTCTTGCTTCCACTTTCGCCACCATCCTCTTGTAACACACATCGCTGCACCATTCATTGCATTTTTTCCTTCTTTTTCTTCCAACGCATCTTTCCGCTGCACTATTGATACATTCTTTAATTGTATTCCATCTCGTCTCCAGATTCTCCCCATCGCTGGCCTTGTTTTTTAATTGCTTTCCAATTTCTTCTCTGTATTGTTTTCTTGTTTTCTCGCTACTTAATTCTTCTATTTCCCAGTTTTCAATTTCACCTTACTTGTGAAAATTATATAGAATCTATTTTACATTTATGAAAACACTATCACTAGTAACGTCACTACACGGTAAAGGCTTGCACTAGTTACTGAATAGCAAATTTAGTGTGAATTTAGTTAACGTATCAAAATTAATCGAGACAGAATTTTGTTTACACATATATGTATATACATATGTAACATACCAATAACTATAAAAAAGCATCTAGGACAAATAGCATGTCTTAAGATATTAGCATTATAATTAGTTTTTACAAAATATGTAAGGATTTGAACACCCCAACGTTATTATCGCAAAATATCGTGGAAACCCTTGCAAAGATAACTTTGGAACTGATTCAATTATTTGAAAAAATAATAGGCACCTACGGAGTAGGTACTTCATAAACATTCATGCTTATTTAGGATGGCGGATAACGAATTTCGAATACCAACGTATATACATAGATCTTCTATGCCGGTAGACGTAGTAGAAATATTGAATTGAAACATGTGTATACTGAAGCTAGATATATTTTGTTTCGAATACCGAAATATGCAGCGAAATAGCATGGTTAAGAATGTTCCAATGATTTATTTTAGGAAAAACACGATTGCTTGATATATGAAGACACAATAGCAGAAAATATGTACAAATTAATTAATACAGAGTTAGTCTTTCTTAACATTTTTATGTAGGAATGTCGCTTTATATTTCAGCAAGCTTATCTACCTACATTTAAAATCTATTTAGAAGATCGCATCCCAAATCAGTATTGGTATTATTACTAGGACAAATGTCCATGCTTAAATCTTTTATAACCAGAACAACTATCTTCAACCAATCAAATTGCAGCCGAAACAGCAGTTTATCCCAGTATTACAGTAAGCATGTTAAAGATAGTTTGGCAATATAGATTTTCCGTGTAGCAATTTACCGAAATGTGATTTATTAGTTTTGTACTAAATTGGTGTAAGTAGTTGAAATTCTTTTAACTTTCTAAACCTGCACTTTCTTCTTCATTTAAAGATATCTGTGGCCATTTCTGTTTTCTCCTTACGAAACATTAAATAAACCCTCACCCTGTATATGTATATAATATGTATGTATATAATTGAATTGAAAAACCGCTGTTCCGGACTATACTATACTTGTCTATTGGGATGCATCAACTACTTCACGGAACTTGGAGAGGTATACTTATAAGGAAAGCGGTTTCACTGCGATCGATATTTAGACAATTCCTTTACTGTTGCTTCCCGTTATATTTTTTTGTGTGCATTGACCCCGCAATTTCTACTCGTAACCTTCTCTGTAGCGTAGATTGTGCATTGACCAAGTGTCTAGACATCAGCTAGAAAATTATATACATAAATGTATAAATTATCTGTTTCTGTAATAGAAAGCACTATTAAGAGAATATTCTGAAGTCAGTCGTCCATTCAGATTAACCGTGGTAGATTTGTAGTACCTACTTATTGGATGTTGTACATTGCCACTTTTCGTTCCAGTAAATCCGATATGTAGAAGTGGAAATCGCGTTCCAAATATCGTAAATTTTCAATTTATTGCGATTTACAGATTTACACGGTGTTTTAAAACATCGTTTAAAAATTCATCGTTAAAAGCCATAATAAACATACATATGTATGTCCGCAAATTAGCTGTTTACGAGATAACAGCGAGTTTTCCTAGTAGTACATGAAATAGTAAAAGATAAGATATCCCAGTAAACAGGTGGTTATCAGCTATTGCTTTATGACAGTTTAATTTGACGGTTTGTGCAGTTTGTAACAATTACAATTGTTGCGTATTCTAATGCTGAAATGAGCGATATGGTGTTCATGTGCGGCCGTGGCAATGGGAATTCTTTACAAGCACGTCGTCTCTATGCTAAAACCCTTCCTAATGGCCAATTACCTTCGCAGGTGATGTTTTAAACGGTATTTCAACGACTAAGAGAAACTGGTTCGTTTGAGAAGCGGTCTTATGATACTGGACGGCAGAAAATTGCATGCACTCTACAGATAGAAGATCAAATTTTGAATATTACTAATGAAACTCCCTAAACTAGTGTTAGAAGAATTTCGACTCAAGTGGGCTTAAGCAGCACTCTTGTTTGGAGAACTCTTCATGAGCAACTCCTATTTCCCTAGCATATGCAACGGGTACATGCTCTTACTGTTCCGGATTATCAAGCGAGATTGACTTTCTGTGAGTGGTTTTTACGAACAGCTGTTGATCGGTCAAATTTCGTTCATAACATCCTTGGAGCTGGTTTTATTAAAAATAGAATACTTAATTTCCACAACAATCACGTTTGGTGTGACGAAAATCCTCATGACACCGTTGAAGTCTGACACCAGCAACGTTGCTCTTTGGTTTCTCATCTGGTTAGCCATAATAGGGGACCGGTTGTTAGGACCGATACTTTTGCCACAACGCTGAAGAGGTCCTGCATACCTCCATTACTTGGAAAATAGTTTACCTGACCTTTTGGAAGATTCACCTATAAATCTGAGACTGAACCACTGGTTTATCCAAGATGGAGCTCCACCCCACTATACGCGTGCTGTTAGGGAAAATCTTAACAATGCATTTCCTGGAGATGGATAGGGCGAGGAGGTCCCATGGCTTGGTCTTCACGGTCGCGCGATCTAACCCCATTGAACTTTAGTATCTAGAGTTATTTTAACAGATTAGTGTACGCAACACCGTTAAATGATCTTTCAGAGTTGAGCCAACGAATAGAACGCTGTTGCCAGATAATTCTAGAAAAACTCTTGTTTTTTTAAAGAGTGCTCGTTTCCCTTGAAGGAAAATGTAGATCCTGTGTCGCAATAGAAGGACGTCATGTTGAACATCTTCTTTAGTTATAATCTATTTTATGTTAAAAGACAATAAAGTCTTCGTAAGAAATCGCTAAAGGAAATTTATTATTCAATTGCGAGAAAATCACGGTTAATTTGCGAACATATGTTTGTTATGACTATTAACCTTATTTTCAATCGTTCTACATGCCCTTAAAATCTTTAAACGATCCCCAAACTTGCCAATATTGATATTAATTTATATTAACCAACAAAAGTAATAATATTGTTATTTATTATTTGGTTCAAAATCGATGTTGTCTCCTCTTCTCTAGCGCAATACATTTCTGTATTCCTGGTACATAAGCGGTTTAAAACATAACAAAATAAAACATAATAAAGTTAAAGGACGTAATTCGTCCACAAAACTAGATCAATATATAGTTTGTTGAAATTTAGTATATATGCATAGTATGACGTTTATGTGCATATCTCTTAATAAATGACTTATGACCCAACTGTTGGTGAAAATATATATATGTCTCTACAACTAAAAAAAGAATAATTCTAAAGTACATAGAAATCAGTGGATTTAGTTTACATAGAGTCCCTCGAACTACTTTCAATGTTTAAATAATGTTAAAGTTAAAACCACTAAACATGGTTCTCTAGGATCAGCATTTACGTGCATGTAGATGTCATTATGCCTCCCCCTTCCTAGCTCAGCATTTAAATGCGTTCAATAGCACTAAATATATGGAATTATAGTTAATATTGTGGAATAAAACGGAATGTGTACCGTATTCCTCAAATTAAATTCAAATTTTCTGCCGGTAATTTGTATTAATAAGGCTTGACTTTAAAGAGAATTAGTATTTTTCAAACCTTTAAGTACTTATGTAGTTTCCATATATTTTTTCCACTATTATTTTTATGAAAGTTGCTGTGGAGAAACTGAAATGTACAGTGGTAGACACATAATTTGAGATATAATAATAATAATAATAATAATACCAAATTTATTGAGAAATAATTAATACAGAAGTTATTATAATTAGCAAATTACATCTCAAAAGGTTTAAGATCAGCTACTGTATAAGTAGCTGCTCTTCCTCTTAAACCAAAAAATGAATCAACAATTAGAACTAAAAAGGAAACTAGCAAATTTTTAATGTATTACAAGTTACGCACTACACAAAATACTGCAACAAACTGGAACAGGAAAAAAAAACCAGAAAAACTAGAAAAACTTGGTGCTTCCGAGAAAGAGAGGGTAGCATGCGGAAATCAAATACTGTTCAAATATTTAGTTTTCAACCTGTGTGCTACGAGCGGTGGAGGAATCAATTTCAGTTTTGGAACATTTATGTTTTTGAAGTAGATATGTTACATTATTTATTTCTAATTAAGATAATCAATCAATAATAATTATATGGTCGTGTAATTTATGTACTTATTGGAAAAGCAACAAAAATAATGCATTCATATCAACTTGTAATAATAAATAAATAAAATAAATAAATATTAACCGTTTTAGTCTGGACAACTAATTAAGAATAGTTCATTTTTTTAAATTAACATTTTACATGTAAAAATCGCACGTTACTTTAATGCAAATCTAATATTTAGTCAGGGCTCCTACGATTTGAGTGAAGCATTGCACCTCCTTCATACTAGCAACTAAAGTCTGACACAGTTGCACCGAAATATTTTGCCATATTTCCTGTACTTTTTGGAATAATTCATGCGCAATTTTATTGGTTTTCTTCTCTAAAGCCCTCTCAACATCTGCTCAAAGGTTTGCGATTAGGTTTAGGTCGGAGCTCTGGGCAGGCCAAATCAAAATATTTTCTGTCGAAAACCATGCTTTAACGCTTCGACCCGTATGCTTCAGATCGTTGTCATACATAAAAATGAATGAAAAATGCAAGTACTTGTCCAAAAATGATTTCATTGTATTCGCCAAAACATTCTTGGACGTATTTTGGTCCATTTCGTTGGTTGTGCGGCGAATGGGATTGAAATTGATAATATTTCCTCCATAATGCTTTATGGTCTTAAAAGTATAGCCAGGAACGTCTAGCTAGTTTGTGTTTTAATTACGAACATACAGGGTGTCCGCGATATGCAAAGCATCCTTTTAAGCGATGATAGCTACAACGATTTAGAAACAAAAACATATAATACACCTTGGGTCTAAACGAGAAAAAAAATTATTTCTAAAAAACCTTATTTGGTCAAACTGTACAAGAAATCTCATCCATATTGCTTCTTAAAGAACCAAAAAACCATATCAAAAATTTAGGGTTGAAAATAACTGAAAACAACGATGAAAACGAATTATTTCATTCTTTGAAATTGAAGCGTGGTGTCATTTGTCTTCCACCATACTGTACACGTATGCAGTTACAAGCGCAGATGCATGCCAAGCATCATCTGTTTATACCACCTTGAACTTGTATCGTACGAAGTCAATGACCATACGTTTTAAATCGATGTTAGAGTGTGTTGAAGTTAGAGTGAAAAGGGTAAATGAAAATTTAAGTTGAGGGAAAGTCGCATTGAATTAAATCAATGTAATTACTGCAATTATGTTATGGCGCTTTAAGTTCTTTCGTAAAGGCTACTACAAAATTGAGTTCTTTTCTTTTATGTGTGATAAATTGGTGGTCCTAAAAAGGACTTTTTTGAGAGACAGGAGAAAATGTATTACAGGAAAGGCTCGATGTGTTGCCCATTTTCAAGAACACACGCCTGTCATCGTCGTAAATCTTGCACTAATCAGCTGCCGGTGTACAGTATGCGTCGAAGTTTGTGACATGAGAAATAATTTTTTTTCTCGTTTACGCTTACAGATAGACCCAAGGTGTATTATATGTTTTTGTTTCTAAATCGTTGTAGCTATCATCCCTTAAAAGCATGCTTTGTATTTCGCGGACACCCTGTATACCTATTGTGTCTTGATTGTAGTAATGTATGGTGCGCAATATTAAAGCAGAAAAAACAAATGGCACTTTTACAAAAAGTTCTCTTGTTTTGAGACTAATACAGATCTAACGGAACTTGTCTGGCACACTATGACAGATAGAAAAAACGTTGAAGAAATCAAACTTGAAGTCTTGATTTTCCGACAGGGAAATCCTACCGAGGGAAAGTACAAAAAAAGCTAGACAGGAGACAAACTCAAGAAGAAATTTTAGCATATTTCCAATCCTTTTCGTAAGGGCATCTAAATACTTCTCAAATAAGTCTGAAATATTGCATATCAAACATTTTTTAGCGAAATACTTGCAGTTATGAACTGGATACAAGTTATCGGTTGTATAAAGTAGTCAGCAAAGTTATAGATATGAAGCCCACCTAGAAGTGAATAACATTATTTTTTATGGATAGTGATGGATATCTGGAGGGTATCTCTATCAAGAACTTATCTTGAACTGGAGAAAAGGGGCCTAAATCAGCGAATGACTCATAGTTAAAATTATCTTTGCGTATGTATAAACCAATATACCTTTTTGTGCTTTTACATTACACCAGCATGGACAATTCCTCGAAACAGCTCCATTACAGGAGCTGCAATAGTAAAAGTGGCTTAATGTTTTACAATATAATACAAAATGAGTCACACTTATGTATTTGAATTGTTTTTTGCCTACAATTGTCTGTCACTAGTCTTATTGCGTCTTTATCCACATATCTATATTCTCGGAAAACTTTCACCTACATAGTTTCTGACGTGAATCCTAAAATGCTGCAATGCCTGGATCTCGTTAAAACCAGACGTCGTCTCTTAATACCTAGTCGTTGTCTGGATCAGAAGACAAAATTCAATGCAATAAAAGTATTTCTTCTCGAATTGTCTTTATTGAACAATCTATTTAGAGTTTGAGTGTTTGAAACGATATAAAATTCTGCAAGTTATTGATTTGTAATAAGGACTTTGTTTTAAAAATGATTGACACATCGCTTGGTTGAGTCTTCTTATTGTAAACGAAAGTAACTTTTCAAAGAATAATATTTATAAATTTGAAAACGAAGAATTAAGTTTTGGTAGAAGTTATTTTAACTTAAGAAGGATCTCATAGATGTATAGGCTGCTGTGTGTAAAGTCTAGAATTTCGTACGCGATGAGAACTAACACACGAAACAAACTACATATTTGCACACTAAACATGATGTCTGGAATGAATTGTTAATACTTTTGAAAACTGTCAAATTTATGTATGTACGTAGTCACAATAAGCGGGTAGGTATATATGTACATATGCATATATAATATCCAAGAGCATAAGTGAATAAAGGCGTGACAGTTTCAATAATGTAATCGTGTAAGGGCCCAAGTCGTCTTGGGATTAAGCAGTGTACGACCAATTTAGTGGGTGTAACTTTATAGTTGGTCGAACGTAATTTAGAAACTAAGCAACATTTAGCTAGATCAACTATATATTCAGTTGACGTAACTAAAATTTGTTTATCGCTACTAAATTATACGTTTGAATACGAGCAATGAAATATGTACAAAGTTGCATGAACTAGACATATCTTTAATGCTACTGCTGAAGTACTTACATATGTATCAAAGGTTTAACTTTCCAGGAATATGAAACATAATTTGAACGAATATATTTAATGAACAGTTAGAGTGAAGATCTTTCGTCATTAGAAAATAAATTCAATTAACAGATATAATTTGTACGTTAAAAATTAGATATGAGAACCTTATCTCCCCCTCAAGAAGGCTTTGCATACCCATCGAAAAACTGAAAGTGGAACGAAGATATGCAATAAAATTTTGTGATCGGTTGGGTAAAACTCCAACTGAAACTTTTGAAAAATGACTAAAATGCATATCGGGATAATAGTTTATCACGATGTAGAGTGTTTGAGTGGCATAAGAAGTTTAAAGACGATTGTGGATCAGTTGAGGATTAACCTCGTCCCTGTCCACCACAAACTGCGCTAACTGACACAAAAATTGCAGAAATTAATGACTAAAGGCAATGATCGCCGAACTGACATAAAACGAATTTCTGACATTATTAATTTGTCTTACGATTCCACTCAAGAAATTATCTATGAAGATTTAGGGTGCCGGCAGGTTGTGGTAAGATGGATTCCAAAAGCGGTGACCGATGAAAAATAAGCGAATCAAGTGACAATTTTGGCGCTATTTATTATCACGTTGTACCTAGAGAACACACAATAAGTACTTTTCTAATATACTTCTAGGCCCTATAAAGGCAAAATTAAAGAAAAACGGCCGCTTGATCAATACTTTGGTTGCAATTATAATTTCAATTTTTTCCTGGTAATAACTAATGCATTTCTTATGCTACAGGGAAAATTGCTCTATTATAGTGAAACCACGGATCTTCTCAGTTTTGTTCTTTTGATATTACAATACCGGTCAAAATTATCTATACCAACATTGCAACTTAGTTCATGAAGAAATACGCTCTAGTTGCTTAAATACTTATTGCCAAACAGTCACTTCCTGTGCGTTATTTCAATATTCGGTTGACTTCACCGAATGACATTAAAGCCAAAAGGATTCGGTTGATGATGACTACCCCCCACAGGTTGGTAGATGTTCCAATTTTATCAAAAATTTTGGTGTTTAGTCTTGAAATCATATTGCAACAACTGTAGTCAAGAATTTGTAATAGTGCATTGCGAGGATCTTTCAAAAAGCTGGCGTAAATTCGGAGGAATCTTCTTTACTATTCTGTAGAATAATCCTTTAATAGATATTATGTAATTTAATATTACAGTACCGTCCGATCTGTCGATTGGTCCCTTTTTGACAGTATGCAAAAGTGAACGTCTCGTATGATTTTGTAGAAATAGGAAAGCTGAGTTGAGGTCCACACCAACAGAAATTAGAGCAGAGATGGATTCAACATTATTGGAGTCCGCTCCTTCGTTTTCAATAATGAAAAACTGAGTTACCGAATTTAGACGCGGTCGTATGAGCACAAACGATGCACCTCATAGTGGACGTTCAAAAACGCTTACTACCCCAGATATAATTGAAAAGATCTTGGATGATAGTTGAGTAAAAGTGCGCTAGATAGAAGACATAGTGAGTAGCTATCTCGAATGACAGTGTGCACAGTATTCTGAAAAAATGGAAATGAAAAAATACTCCGTGCGATGGGCGCCACGAAGGACATTTTGCGTCTTTTCATAACCGCCGATAAAGCTTGGGTGGACCATTATACTATCGAAACCAGCAATCTAAACAATGGGCAACAACACACAACTTTCTCCACGACCAAAGAAGGCATTTGTATTTTGGGATTTTAATACAATTATCTTGGTTGACTACTTAGAAAAGGAGAAAATAATAAATGGCGAGCTAATTTGCTGCAACAATTGAGTGACAAAATCAAAAAGAAACGACCTCATTCGACAAAGGAGAAACTGGTATTCCATCAGCATAACGCATCTGCCCACAAGATTTCGACTACAATGGCTAAAATTCATTAATTGCAATTTCAATTAGTGCCTCATTTGCCCTATTCCCAGATGTGGCTTCCAGCAATTATCTTCTATTTCCAAACCTGAAAAAATAACTCAGTGGTAAGAGACTTTCGTCCTATTTTAAAGTAATCGCTTCTGTAAATAGCTATTATATGTATTTTTATGATCTTTTTTTACTTATCTTATTTTCCTGATAGTTTTTCTACTTTATCAGTCAATTACAACATTCCAATTCGAACAAAGATCAAATTTATTCCATAGCCTTTACAAATATAATCTGGTTTTCGTTACAACTTCGTCAGTGGAATAAAATTGACATTTATTTAGTGTCAAATTATAAATAAATAACTAGCCATGCCTATCAACAAAATTATCTACAGACAAAGAATTCAGTGATATATAGAATTATGTTTACAATATAGTGGACAATTTAAGATATTTTGAAATATAAATTTATAATCATAACACTAATGCTCCTTATATCAATGTATTTTTTTGCCAAGCTCTAACAATTCTGTTCAAGGACAAGGAAAAAACATGGCAAAAAACCTAGTCAAGAGCTTAAGTTTATAAAATTGAATTGGAGTATTGTAATTGACCTATAAAGTGGAAAAATTATCAGGAAAATAAGATTAGTAAATAGCTATTTTAACGACTTGGATTCATCGACTTACAATGAGGGAATTGGTAATTTGGAATAGGTATCGTTGAAATAAGTATCACAAGCGAATAACAGACTATATTGAAAAATAAAACATTTTTCCGTTTAAATATTTACACGAAAGCATACAGCGCTGAAAAATGATCGTCATTTCTTAGTATCAAACGTTGTCTAGTGTAATATATAAGAGCCTTCATTCAAACAAGTTTTCCTTATTCTACGAGACCTAAAATGGAAAATACACTTAAGTTTTATCACGATTTCTCACTGTCTAGGACAAAATGGGTTAATGAATGTGAAAATTATAATATATATATCAACTTGCTCCAAGCTTTTATACTAATGTCTGCGATGCATCTCTACTGTACTGTAGTATTATAAATCCCTTATAATGCAGTACATTTGCGTGCTCAGTAATGTACTCGTAGCTAGTGTGATATAAATATGACAGGATGTTTCGGCAGTATATATTGGAAAATACATTATAGGAGTAACATATATACAACACCTACGAATCCTACGAATATGCAACTGTACATTTTGACTAATATCAATGTAAATAATGTATCTGAACTCCATTCATATTATTACGCACGACAATATATTTTTTATTATAACCAACTTAAAATCTATCAACGTTGTCAAAAATTTTCATAAGCACAAAAAGCTAATGTCGGCTGTGTAGCGCAGTTCCTAGTGCGCTCGCTTCACAGTCTGGTGGTATCGGGTTCGGATCCCGGTGCGCTCTTTCTGAATTTGGTTTTCTGTAGTTTCCCAAATTCGACGGCGAATGCAGAAAGATAACACCTTAAGTCGGTCTACAGCCGCAGACGTAATAATAACCCATGGCCAGCCGATGCCCCCTGTAATTGGCGCAAGCTGTTGGGGGATGGTAAGGCATGGATTATTATTTACACGGTAGAAAATAAAATAGACAATCTGAGGGGCTTAGCATATCACCTGATCTCGAGCAAAGGCTAATATTGCAGCAAATTAAAGATAATCCTTTCCAAACTTCCAGCGTATTGCGTACTAAATTACAAGGAAGGATCGGAAAATCGGTGACTACAAAAACAATCCGCAATAGGTTACATGAAGTGGGTTTTAGACGGCAACAGGAAGGAAAAAAACCTCTTATTAACAGTATCAATAGGAAGAGAAAATTGCCATTTGCCGGGGAATTTTTACATCAGCCTCCAGAATTTTGGCACCGTGTTATCTTTTCAGATGAGAGTATATTTAATCTATGGACTTAAAATCGCACTAGTATGGCGTAAACACGAAACTGCGTTGAAAGAGGAATAGTTGAAAGGTATTGTGAACCATTATGGCGGGAGCGTCTTTGTATGGGGCTGTATGACGATGTCGCGAGTTGGCAAATTGGTTTTTATCCATCAAATATGTTCACTTAGACATTCTAAAAGAAAATTTAAACCAAAGTGGAGCTGTGTTGAATGTTTCGGGTCATTATTATTTTCAACAAGATAAATGACTCGAAGCATAAATCCCATCTTGTTCGTGAGTAGTATATAATATAGCTCATCAACTGGAAATACCTCCACAACCAACAGATGTTAACCATATACAGCATTTGTGGCAGAAGTTTTAGATTTATTGGAGGAATCGCGAACAGTAATGTCTGCTGTAATCTGGTTGAATCGATGCCGAAACGGTTACAAGCAATTAGTACTGTTCCCACAATATATTAAAGATTGTCAAAATGTCTTCGATGTATTGGTATTGTATGATGTATTGGTATTGTATGATATAGGTAGAGCTGTATGTATACTTTTTCCCGGAAAATTTATGTATTATTTCAGAATTTTATTTATTTTCTGTAAACTGACTTTTATTTTCTCATTAAATTGTATATTATCTTGTAGTCTATTAAATTTGCTAACTTTTACTGTATTATAAAGTTACAAAACAATACTGAGCGAGAAGACATATTCTCATTATGTTTAAATTGCTGAACTGTATATATGTAGTTCCTTAAGCCACAGTTACATACCATTAGCGAAAACAAAGTATCTGAAATGATTGCTTGTTTGCAGATACGTAGTTTGAAAGCGAGTAAGCCGTACTCAAGATATTTTAACAGATGGCAATTGTGTACTCTTTACTTTTTGAGAAACACTTCTCTATATTTGAGGAGAGACACGGGTTTCTTATACTAACTTTAGTTAACATTAGTTTTCCTCCTTACGGGCTACCAAAATTACATTTATTTCATTGTATATATAATCTTTCTTGTTATTATCATAAAACCTGTCTAGAAAGTTTGGTAAGCTAGATGAGTTAAATGACAAATACCGAATTGCGTCACAGAAAATTTGCCTCCTATTTGCACCATTTTATATGTGCATTTTATGCGTTCTGAAATACAAACAGCCAACATATTTAAAGAATAAGTCGTGTTAGTAATAGTGGTAGTATCACAATTACAGCTGCTATCTAATTGTCATTTATTGTCACAAACAATAACGTGATTGCTATTAGTGACAGTAATAGTGTATTAAAGCTCTTATTCTATAAGCCCAAGACCTAGCGTATGAAATGAGAATACGCCTAATGAGTGCAATATCTGCCTCATGCCAGAAATTGATTGGTTTATCTCCTCTAATTTACTGATTATATCAAATTGTTATAGAGCAAACAGTAATTTTGATAGCTAACAGTAGAGTTTGAGACTTTTAAAATATGAATTATCCAATGGTAATAATTTCTCTATCGGTGATCCATGTAAGAACATTAATGATTTATTGCAGCAATTTACAATTTATAACATGTTATGCTGCAATTAAATGGAAAAGTAAACTAAAGTAATGTTAATTATCATCTACAGTTATATATGAACTCGCAGGGGCTCATAATAAAGTTTAGATATCAAACTGATAGCAAATATTTTGGCAAAAATAATATTGATATGTGTATAGATGCAGAGATTCAATATCATGCGGCAAATACAGATAATATAAATATTCATTCATAAATAAAGCAAAACTCAAGTAAAATGCAAAATATTTTCTCATTGATATATTTACAAAATTTTGTTACCAGTACACTATCATACAACCTAAGTAAATACTTAGATAAAACACAATTCAAATCAATAGGGAGGTATTCTTATCGAACGTTTTCAAAAGTGAATGAAATATTTGCCAATGACAAGGGGTGTGACAAAAGATTAATATCTTTTGCTACTTCATCGACCCACCTGAATACAGTTCCCAAAATGATGAATTGCAGAAGGTGCTACACTTAATACAGGATTGTTAACAATATATATGTATGTATATAGCTATACGGAACTATAGCTATAGCGGAAGTAAGGTGTGCTTGATCGATCCTAAATAAGAGTAACAGAAACAAGTAGTATAATCCCTGTATTAAGGATATATAGTATGTATACTTCCAAAGGGATGTATATATAGAGACCAACTTATACCTATAATTTATCGTACACTACCCCCAGGATAGTAATTTCCTTCCATTACTATTTATTATTCGCGATTTGGTAGAATATGTTAAATATTTACTGTCGGATTTCAAAGCATATTTGCAGGATATTTAATTAGCCTACCTAAGTATTACAGAACAGTATTATTATGTAAGTTTGATATAGATTAAGGTAGTGGCGGCACCATCATAACATTTACTTGAAGGCAAATATGCCACAGCATATTTTTGGAAGGGGAAGGTAATGCCACGAAAAGTTCCATTACAGGGTGAAATAATAGATCTTCGGTCAGTTCACCAGAACCTCATCGGAAGATTCGCAAAACGGAAGCTAGCCAGATAGCGAATCTGCTGACAGAGGATTACGGATGATGGGATTGACCGATGATCTAGGAAGGGGCAGTAGTAGTAGTAGTAGTAGTAGTAGTAGTAGTAGGTTGTTCAATAAGTTTCGAGAATCACACATAGATGGCGGTAGTAGATTCGCCATTTTATTTTTCTAAAAATGGTACTACTTTTTCATGAACACGTAGAAAGGTTTGTGTAGATCTGTCAACTCAGTCTTATATTTACAGCTGTTTTTTTTAATATGGAAAAAATCAAGTATCGTGCAGTGATTGAATTCCTATTTTTGGAAGGTGTAGAACCAAAACCGATTCGTGAACGATTGTTAAAAGTGTATAAGAACTCTGCGCCTTCACTTGCAATAGTATATAACTGGGTTGCTGAGTTTAAACGTGGTCGTACAAGTCTTGAAGACGATCCACGTCAAGGACGTCCAAAAAGTGCATCAACACCAGAAATCATAGCAAAAATACAGGATATGATTTTGGAAGATCGTCGATTGACTGAGAGAGATCTTGCAGAGGCTCTAGACATCTCATTAGGCAGTGTAAGCCATATTTTAAGTGAAGTTTTGGGTTTCAAAAAGCTGTGTGCACAATTGGTGCCGCATTCGTTAATAATGGAACAAAAACACTGGGACAATTTCCCGTCGACGATCATAAACAAAGTTTTTCATGTATCCTCACATTCCGGCCTATTCAATGTGAAAATGCCTGGTCTGAATGTTTCAGCACAATTCGGGCGACATGTAGAGGTGCCCCATCGTGCATGAAGTACATTTGCCGTCGTACATGTATGTAGTGGCATGTCATCCAAGTAATCGGGTAACGTATTTTGCAGACAATTCAAATGATCTACCGCATTTAATTTTTCGGGAAGTAGTATATGTGCAAATATTCACTGGATCTCTTGGTGCCGAAGTAGAACTCTAGATCACTATCACCCACAGGACACCAAACACTTGGATAAATGCCAACGCGTTTCGACAGCAATGCTGTCATTATCAAGGCGATAATAAAACTCAAGTATATGTGGCTCAAATAAATGAGCCCCTAATATTCCGATCCATACATTTATTGATGTCCTATGTTGGGATGAACTCTGATGAATATCTTAAGTGGTTTTATCACATATATAGACATATAGGGTGTCTACTGAATATTCTATGAAAATAAAAGAGATTAAAGCTAATGGCATGGAAACCTAAATTCCAAAAAATGAATACTTTATATCCACGCAGTAACGAGAAAATAATATTTTTCAATCTCAATCCGGCCCTGTTGTCCAAGCGCAACGCATAAATGGATGACCAACAGAGGCTGAAGGTTCACTCATTCACAGGCAGAAAATCCAACATCTATCAGACAATGATTTTCCTTGACGGGTTATCTGTTGTTGGGTTTCTGGTTTCGTCAAACAGAAACTCGTTTTCCAAATCTTCGATCCGTGATCCTGTTTACCGATGAACACATGTCACAAAAAATGGTGTGCTGAATTACCATATTTATCACTGCATAGTTTCAGATGGTCGACTTGAACAAACCTGAAACATCTTTCGGAGATTAAAATTTGCGGAAAAGGGATGAAACCTAATGTCACTCAGAGCAACATAAAGTAAGTTTCAAAATTTCCATATTTCAGAAAAATGTACAGCTTAGGTACTTCACTTACAATTAGATGAAAGAAATCTGAAACGAAAAACAACATAAAGAAGGTAGTATTCAAAAAAGGTAGGTACGTAAAATTTATTGTTTTGAAATTTACAAAATCAATGCAGGATTTATTATTCCTTGTCAGTGTCGATAAAAGTAGGATTTTATCGGATGGGTGAAGTAGCTGTAGCCCTGTATATGTTTGTGAATCTCCAAATAATCGATTGAGCAGTACCAAAACTTAAATTAAGTACAATAAGTATGTAGTGTGTTACTATATTAATGCAAGACTTTGCAGATGACTAATAAGAACGAAATATTTTATCAGAAGTTACAATAGGAGTAAGAAGTAGACATCGATAGCCTTAGAGGGAGAAACAAACTGATTTTGTTACGCTGCCTTGCAGTTATTATACAAAGCCTAATATAGGAAAAACCGGCGCACCAAATTTCGCCAGGAAAGTACTCGTGAAAAGAAAATTATAGGATCTACGTGTCACAAAGACGCTCATAAAGTGGGATTCCTCAGCTACAAAATTAACTTTTATAATTTTATAAGATATATTTTTGTAGGGAATCTTATTAAAACGACGACTTTATTGCACGCCAACGAGAAGCCATTTTTAATGCAAGACTGAAGTGAAAAGATTACAATGGGGTAGGAAATACAAGAATTGCAAAGTTCACTAATGGCATGCGATACAATGAGGCGACGAAGTCGGATTTGAACTGAATGCTGGAGATAGTAAAAGTCGACTTATTCGCTCAATTATCTCAGGACAAAGATCAGATTTCCTTCATCGGTTGTAGTCTGCGACTGCATATCATCCAGAGATATAAAAATCTATTCCTTTTATTCATTTTTAATAATTTTATTTTTTTTTTATTTTAATCACTTCGTTTAATTATGTGTTTATGTGTTATAAGTACATTATTTTTCCTTAAATATCCTTTTCGAAACTTTTTTAGAGTGGATTCGGATAAATGGGACTAGGCTGCTTTTTATGTACAGTATCGGACTGTTGGATCCTATCCTTATTTCTATGGTTGGCCATTCATTGATAGTTCAAGACTAATTGTACACTATGTAGGCATAATGGTGGCCTCTAATTTTGTTAAAACAACCTTCTGCTGAAATTAGTTTAATTTGTTTGCCGTGAACTTCATTTTGGAATCACAAGCAGTTATAGAAGAGTGATTCCTGCAACTGTACCATGAGCACATATTACAGGTATTGCTTTGGTATTTTGATAAATTATGTAATAATAAATTTAGCATCATGCAAATCATCTTTCGTCTGTTTTCTTATGTATTTATGTTTAAACTGTTTGCAAGATTAATTTTGATATCGTCTTGATCTCGCTTCCAATCTTTCAGTCATCTTTTAAAATTATTTTTGGAAGGTTTTTGCTTGGCAGTAGTTTCAAATATAATGTGTTTATTTATTTATTTATTTATTTATTTATTTTATTTATTGAGCAACACTGTGTAACATAAATACATACAATTTCAAAGGCCCGTCCAGTTTGATAAAAAAAGACGTCGATGTGGTGGAATATGTTTTCTTTAACATAAACATAACGTCAAATGACATTTGATTAGTGCCAATTGTCAATCACAATTAGCAATTTAATTCTTTATCGTATCATTGACAATTAAGCTTACTTGTTGTCAAAATTGATAGATACACCTGCACGTTTCTTGTCCAAAATGCTGGGCATATCCACTGAATCTAGGCCAACAACATTTTTATTTAGTTCGATGCTATCTTCCTTACATGATGCATTGTTTACAGTTTTCAGGAATATCAATATCTTCCATGATTCAAATTTTTATGACACGCTAAAATGACAATAAATGGCAATAAACAAAGTTTTTGATATCCATCGTTGTCAATGATACGATAAAGCTTTGAATGCAACTCGATTATTATACCTCGGAAGTTGCACAGGCGACTCGGCGCAAAGCGCCTCGTCTCCTGGCAAAGTCCTCGATTATTATAAATCGCATAATAATCTCGTTACATTAATAGCTATATGTTGATTCTAGTTTAAAGAAATTGTTTCTCAGTTTTAAACATAGGTTTCAAAATGGTCGTCACTTTACAACACAAGATTTTTTTAGTTCAGGCAAAGTGGTAATAAAGTTGTTCGTGTATGGGTCTACTACGTTCAGAATTGCATCGAAGCATTTCAAACTGGCTTTCCACATTTTGCAGTGGGTTATACGGAATTTAAGAAATCATTGGATAGCACTCTAAAACAGTTTTCTAAAACTGGTAGTCTTTCGTGTTGAAGAAATAATGGAAAATGATCCAGAAACATATGTTCGACACTTGAGTCAACAAAACTAAGCTTGCTGTTGGTGCAACCCATAAATTATTGAATAAAGATTTACAACTTTATCCATACCGTGTGACTGGAGTACAAGAGTCACCGACCTATATTACAATTTTGTAATTGCTTTGTGCATGTGAACAATAATAATAGAGAGTTTTCACAAAGAGTCATCTTTACTGATGTAGCGTGATTGACAAAACAATAATAATAATTATTGAAGAATCGCTGCAACATAGATGTTTGGGCAGCGATAAGCCAAAGACGAATCATTGAACCAATATTTTTTAAGAGAACGTTAACTTCTGAAAGGTACCGCACAGAAATTTAGAACCATTTATAAATCAGTTGGATGATGATGAAACTCAAAACGCATATTTCCAACAAGATAATGGGACACCTTGTCACTGTGTTGTGGAATCATTGAATTACTTAAGAGAAATTTTTGATCAGCGTATAAGTAGTTCAATTACCGAAATTCATTGATTAGTAAGAATTTTTTTCGTTATAGGTGTTGGTTCTAGAATTTTTTAAATAATATTTTTCAATTATCAGTAGCTACACTCATGGTTTAGTTTTCAGTTTTTGTTTTATACATTGACGCTGTTATCCAGCGGAAATTTCTGGTAACCCTGGCGCAAATCTAGTGTAAATTGCAGTATTAAGTAATTTTGAATTTCGAAATTATGAGTTTTCTTTGATATTAATTATTAACTTAATAAATAAGCGGTCGGCCAATAATCATGTTTAACGTACAAAGACCATTATGGCCTGATTTGTGAACTCAGGTCATCTAGCTATACACTACTCTTTTTAAGGAAAAAAATCGGTTTGCATACTAAAAACATACTCACATCCTACGTACGCTTTAATGTTACCAGGTCATTTTCCTTCATTCTTTTTTCTACCATTGCTCGCATTAATAACGGTAGCGGCGTTGCCATGCCATTGCTCGTATATAGCATTTAGTTGCTACACTACGTTAAGCTCTTGACAAATCTGAAACATGGAGAGAAAAGCTTTTTGTTGATACGACCGATTTTCTACACGTAATCCTTATACTGCAAACTCAGATGACAAGCTCAGTAATCAGTAGCACCGCCACAGTTGTTGACGTCCTTACGGTTTCAATCAAATACTATTGCAACATAGAATAGATATACTATCCTTGATTAGGCCCGATTTCAGTTTAATATTTTATCGAAATTATTGGCGATATACATTTTTTTTAACCTTCGTTTTGTTTGTTATGGGCGTAACAAGCAAACGAAATTTCTCGAATATATTATATAAATTTTTTGACACTTAATTGATCTTTCTAAAGAAATATTATACATACTTACACTAACAATACATCATTATATTAAATACTTAAGTGACTATATTCCCTGCTTAATTTTATTCTTGGGTACAATTCTGTTTACGTTTCCACTTAGTTTGATTATTTATTCAACTGCGTAAATTGCAATACAAAACAAATTCAATTACAGCTCTAAATGAGTTCTCTTTTATGCAGGCAGAGAGATAGAAATCTCAAGAGGCGTATTTTGCTTTACACGCCCAATGCTAACTCAGAATGTAAAATAATACCACAGCAGTTGATAGAAAAACTTAAGCAGATGTCATTTCAAATGTAGTTATGTTTGTAGTGTACGTCATCCAAATTGGAAGAAAGTATCTAATTATTGGCATTGTTAGTGTAAGAAACCTTTTCGCGATTAGTCGTACACAGGTATCCGACCTTCGATTTTTTCCACGCATTTGCGCAAAAACATATTAGGCTAAGAATTTATACTTTAATCATCATTATCTAGATAAGGTACTTACCTACATATTACCAAAAGAGACCTAAGTTTTTGCGCCTGGGCAGTCATGTAAACGCATGTCTGTGCTATTAATATCTAATGGTAAATGAAATGCCATTGAAAGTGACATACAAAACGACATTTATGACAGTATCGTACAAAAATTAGTCCACTGTCAGTGGTCGTGATGTATACTAAAAATTCTCTAGACAGAACAAGTAAGCGCTCATACATATACATATCATCATTCATTTTATGAAATTGTCGGAAAATATTCTCAATTGAACATTGTTAGCTCGTCATAAAATCATAGCACCATAATGTTATTGCAGAAAAAGTCACTACACGACAACCACATTTAAGAACTGTAAATATATGTTATTTTCTTAAGTATAACGTCAGGTAAATGATCGAGTTTGCAGATAAATGTGGCCATAAAAGTAAATAGAGAAGTAACTAAAATTTCCAATTATAGGTTTCAATAGTGACGGTAATCTTCAAGCTTTAATCAATTCGATGTTTGGAATTTTTGATTCTCTAAATTCTAAAAACCCAGTTGTCTTTAGAATTGTACCTGAATTCACATTATTCTACTGGTGGATAATTCATAGTTGTGGGTTGATTTTGTAAAACGCAGTGCTTATGTATGTACTACTGGCAAATAAATCACTTTATACCAATTTTCTTTTTGTTAGACCTACGTAAATCTTCCAGCAATAACTAACGCAATATAATTTTTGACTTTCAGTTAAACCTTTATAGCACCAAGAACTGAAAACGTTGAAATGTTTATTGATATTGAAATTCCGCAATGTTGCCGTTGACTAGCTAACACACATCACTTATTTTGAGAATGTTTTATTGATGGTGGTGTACAACGCATATTAAATATTTACAGATCACAATTGGTAATTTGCAGATTATTAACTCGGTTTCGATAATGAACAAGTACGATACTAAAACAATTCTTGAGAATTTATATGTACAACCATGGTAATGAATATGTAAGGGCGTTATTTAACTCCACAAGGTAGTGGAGTTGTGCTATCTTCTGAAAATATAATTGCATCCACTCAACAAGAAAGCATGTTCTTCTTTGTAGCTGTAACTGGTTTGGCATTAGTAGCTGCTGAAATTGACGAAGACAATTATTGAAATATTATAGATATTCCTGAAAAATGTGACACTCCTATGTACCTAAACAAATTACGTTTATCAGTAGACGTTTTTTACAAAATTTGAAAATATTATGTATACCTTTGTGGCCAATTGTACGGCATCAAAATGTGTTAGACAATTGTAATGCCCGCGGTTTTATTATGAAAATTATTTTGAACATGCAAATTCGATGGTCAAGTGTTTCTCCCGAAGTGATATAAGGAACAAATATAGGTACTCTCAAATTGCAATGCCAAGAAACAGTAAGAATTTTTTGACCAAACTTGGCAGAAACGTTTCACTACTAGTTACTACTACTAATGGCAATTGATTAAAATTGATCAAGTAGTAATGGCTTAGCTGTCACTTGCTTCAGTATTTTTTTGACAATCTTGCCAGATAGGTGTATTTTGTGAGATGTTGTTTGGTATTTTATCGTTTTCGTTTGTGATTTTCGATTTGAGATGTGATCATGCTTGGAGTGCGCGAATATGGAAATTACTAAGCGAATTCGGTAGTGATCGATTTGTTAGTTTGCACGAATGTCGCTTTTCATACAGAAAGATTGGCAATTCCCTTAACCGAAATCAATCCACCATCGTGAGCTGTTATCAGGCATGGGGTTGGAATACCGTCGCAGAAGAGAAACGGGGAAGCGACTAAAAATAAATAAGGTGCAGGATCGTCACCGTCGACTTAGGCAGCAAGAGACCGATACTCCGATAGCAGATTAATTGTCGATCAATGGCTAGCTAACGAAGGTCGCTTCGTAACACTTCGAACAGTTTATCGCCGAATCAGAACAATTGGCTTGCATTAATATCTTGTGTTGGGTTCACATCTTGTGTTACGACTAACGGCTCAACATCGACAGCAGCGTTTAAAGGTCTGCGCATCAAACTGTGGAGATTATAGTATGGGGTGCTACAATTTATGGGAGTAGATCTCGTTTGGTATTGGTCCGACATAATATAAACGCCCAGCGTTTTGTAGAATAGCCTTATATTCTTCCATTTCTTGGGCAGTTGGACGCCCCGCATTTCCAGCAAGAAAATGATCGTTCCCATTTTGCAAAGCGTTTTACGGACCGTTTTGCGGAGGCTAAATCGATCTCTTGCAATGGCCACCCTGATATTTGGGCTCTTCGCCTATTGAACATGTATGAGAAATTACGAGATTTTGGAATTTCGAAATCGATACCGCGAAGTGTGGATTATTAACACGTTAATTATAAATTGCCTATAACTACTAAATTCGTTTAGTAAAGTACTATAGTGGTTTTTAATTTCAAGTAATATCAAACGTCATACACACCTCTACCGCAACTTTACCGTTTACACCTTAATTTGACAATTTAAAAAATTCCGGTGATATTATTTGAAGAGTCAGTACTAGGAGCTACGGTATCGACTTCACTGCGAGTACGTTTACGTAATTTAATCTTACCATTTAATTTCTCCGCTTCGCGAAACTTAATTTAACTTACAAATTTTTCTTATTACTTGTGTTTTATTCTTAAAGCGCAGACGAAACACCACTGCTAGCCTTTTGGCCTACAAAAGTACTTGTAACTCTTTAATGAGATTTACAATTTCTAATTGCGTTGTGTTATTTTAATATTAACCTCATAATTTAAGTTAACTTTTAAGGTAAACCGAAATAAATCGACACATAGGGCTTAGGTACTTATAAGAAGAATAAATTAATGTTTCCTATAGTTTCTAAGCATGCGCAGATTTACATAATCTACATATTATCCTACTATTCCACAACTTCCATATTATGTCGTCAACTATAAGTGAAAATTTCTACTCTTCCTCCACTACTTTAATAACCGTGGAAAATATGAACTATAAAGTAAAAAAGGTGCAAGTGAACAAACATCTACAAGACAACCAAGGCTTTCTATTTTATGAATCTAATCCCATAAAAGGAATGCGCGCAGAGACATCAATTGTCTTCCTTAAAATATACTCAGTTACATTAGAAGTTTTACACCCAGAAGTAGCTGATTACACTCCAGTACACGTCTACGCATCGACAAAATGAAATGGTCAATATCTGCTTGTGGCACCTTGTCCCGAACAACTTCAACTTCGTTGATTAACTGCGCCAAAGTTTGTGAAGGATGGTGCAAAGTGGACAGCCTCCTTCCCACGATATCCCGCATATGTTCGATGGGTTTTAAATCTAGTGAACGAAGTGGCCACGGCAGAACATTAACGCCTGCTTCTCGAAGAAAGTCTATAGTTCTATGAGCAATATGGGGATGTCAATTGTCTTGTTGAAAAAGGACTACTCGACTTCTAGATAAGGTAGTGAAGTGGTTTGTTGGACATCATCAACATAAAGCGCAGCTGTCATACTGTCTCGAATAAACAGAAGTGGTGATCGGCTACCATAAGCAATAGCCCTCAAGCCATTATTCCAACAGTCCTCTGTACAGTTTGGCAAAGTTCAACTGGAACAGCGCAGTAGGACAAGTGGGCTGGGCTACGCCGGAATCAATTCGGGTAATTAGGCAACGAAGAAATGAAATGCAATCACCGTAAGACCCCTGCCGTCTTGAAGAGCACGTCATCATGCAGTACCCTGTGATTTGCACGTTCGATGATGTGGGCGTGGCGAATAATAGTTTATAGTGGCACGAGCCCCACACACACGTATAGTAATAGTACCGGTCAAAATGTCTGGAACATCGTGTCAACCGCGCCAACCAAGGTACTACATATAAATAAAATACTGGCTCTATACTTTTGGCTAGTAGTATAATGAGGTCATCGAGTTCGCTCCGCCTTTGTGCGCAGTGATGACTCACTGTTTCAGTTCAACTTTGCCAAGCTGTACATGCCTGTCAACAGCAAACCCACTATCGCATTGCTCTTGACGCCGGCCTCATACTATTCCATGGCCATCATGCATACCTAGACAGAATCGCAATTCGCCGCTGAAAATGACTATATGCCATTCTGCTATCCAATGCTGCCGTTTTCTGCATCAGTTCAAGCATTAACGACAGTAGTTCGCAGTCAAAGAAAGCACTAACCGTGAACGGTATGAAAAAGGTCTAAAGGCTTGAATGTGGTGATATAGTGTACGTATAGTAACAGGTCTTCTTCTCCAAACCTCTAGTCAGCGATTTGATGCATTTTAGCAAAACGCTCTCGTAGAGCTAGTTGTCTGAAGAGCTTATGTTGACGCTCTGTGGTACGCCTCGGTTGACCATTTGGTCTTCTCCGTGTTCCTCTGCGTTCTTCCATCCACACACCACATACGCGCGTTACTGTCATTGCAGTACAAATAACACGACGGCCAATCTCGCGATAGGACAAACCAACCTCCATGGGAAACAATTCTACCTCTGTCAAAGTCACTAACACGGTGATAATTTGCACGTTTTCGAACTCTAGGCATTTTGTCACGCTTAACACTCATAGACGGGCAAGCAATAACTAAACTTTCCTATATTAGTTTGCTCTCATGAACATGAATCTCTTCGCCGAAAAGTAAAAAATTGACATTTTTGTCAAAGCATGCTTTAAATAGAGACATTTTGGTGCCAGAAAATCATTCCCACTTCTGATGTATGCAGAATTCATGAACCGTGACATTCCCAACTTACCTATCTCCAATAGGCGTCATGTTTTTAAAGGTTGGGTGCTAGCAAGTTAACTAGAAAAATATTTTAGAGACACAAGAATAAAAATAAATTGTTGTTAATATGTGGGATTTTATAATAAACTTTTAATTGAATAACTCTTGGACTAACACAACTCTAACAGAATGGCCCAAAAGGTCTTAATTATTTGTACATCTTGCTTGAAGGTAGCGTTAGCTGTATTTTGCAACAATTCTGTTGCAAAAATTTTCTACGAAGAAAGATGGGTAACTGAATCATTACAATCGCCAATGTATAATAAAAGAACGATAACAGTACATGTTGTGCGTGCAAAGATAAAATCTGCCGCCCGCAGTCCAATTGTAAATGTTAATTACAATTTCAGTATGTTTGTTGTTCTGAAATGTTGCGACAAAGTATATTTTATCAAAGTGGGTTTATGTATATTAATAAATAAACAAAGCAAGCCCGAAAAACAGAATAAATATCACGATTTAATATTATTCAGTTATACCACGTATATCGCAACAATTGCGAGGCAGAGAAAAATAGAATCGATTCACATTAATCCTCATAAATACATTGGCTAATTTAGGATGCTTGTTTCGGGAAATCAAAATTAATTAATTCTCCTGTGATTGTAGCTTTAACATTGTTTCCTAGAAAGGAGTATCGCTACGCCAACGCTATAACAACGTGAAAATAATGACATAATACGAACCCCGATAGTTCGATATACCGGATATCTGGATATAAAATTACAAAAATTGTTTTTAGCAATGGGTTAATGCTTGGAATTTCTTAGTTTTCGCTAATGTTGAAAAGAGTTTGATTTAACTGGAAGTTGCCGTGAAATTTTTCTTATTTCATGTTTCGATTCTACGCCACAATTGAATTCTAAATAACAAACTCACACCAGCAATATTTTTTATATTTTATAAATAACTAATATAATGCATACGGTAGTCACACTGGAAGGCTCGTCTATCGATATATAGGGTGTAAAAAAACTAGACCGACGAACTTTGAAAGAAAATAGATGACGTTAAAACAGTTTTTATTAATATTAGCTATATTATTTTGCTCTACGACGTTTTGTTGACGATAGAATAAGGACGTGTAACTTTAGAACGAAAAACAGTGTAAGAGACTAGTACACGTGCAATTGCAGTTAACTTTGGAACAAATCACATGAATGTATGGAATGTTCTTCATGAACAATTATCACATTCATTTCATTATCAACGTGTGCATGATTTACATTTTGAAAAGTATCTCAAAGGGGTCTTTACGGTGCATAAATTTATAGCAAAAGGCTCTTATTGAAGTATGTTGAAGTAGTGTTTCATAGGTACTTTGAAGTGGTAGTCAGGTGCACTGATTTCAATGCCCTCCCCACTCTTTATATTCTTGAGTCTTGGTCAAGATTGTATTGCATAAGTATCCTGTTCTTTGCAATGTGAATTAGGTGGTTAATATTGAAAGCTTCAAGGATTTTAAGGTGTCCTCTAATGTTTTAATCCCTTAGGTGTACTAGGAAATAGGGCACATGATATACCTAGTCTGTTTGAGGATATAGTTATGCAGTGGCTGTTACCATACTGTAATGTTTTAACCAATAAGCTTTAGGCAATACTATAAATGATAACTTTGTGGATTCGCATATCTTATAATTTTAAATTATGGATTTATTATACAGGGCGTCCGCGATATACAAAGCATGCAGTTAAGGGATGATAGCTATAACGATTTAGAAACAAAAACATTTAATTCACCATGGGTCTATCTGTAAGCGTAAACGAGAAAAAAAATTATTTCTAAAAAAAACTTATTTGGTCAAACTGTACAAGAAAACTCATCCAGATTTCTTCTTAAATAACCAAAAAACCATATCAAAAATTTAAAGTTGACAATAACTGAAAACAACGACGAAAACGAATTATTTAATACTTTGAAACTAAAGCGTGGTGTCATTTCTCTTAGACCATACTGTACAAGTATTCAATAGAAGCACATCTCTATCACAGATGCAAGCTAAGCAACATATGTTTATACGACTTTGAACTACATTAGACGATTGTATCGTACCATATCGTGCGAAGTCAATGGCCATACGTTTTAAAAATAGAGGTACCTTTCCTTTTTTTTTAATAATGTTATGACAATAAAATCCATGTTATGTTGAAGTTAGAGTGAAAAGTGCCTGTTTAGTAGCAGCTGTCGATCGGTAAATGAAAGTTTAAGCTCAGGGAAAGTCGCATTAAATGAAAACAATGTAATAATAGTGTAATTATGCTAGGGCGTTTTAAGCTCTTTCGTAAAGGCTACTACAAAATTTAGTTCTTTTCTTTTATTTGTGATAAATTGGTGGTCCTAAAAAGGACCTTTTTGAGAGACAGGAGAAAATGTATTACAGGAGAGTCTCGATGTGTTGCCTATTTGCAAGAACACACGCCTGTAATTGTCGAGTAAATCCTGCACTGATCGGCTGCCGCTGTACAGTATGCGTCGAAGTTTGTGACATGAGATATAATTTCCTTTTTCGTTTACGCTTATAGATAGACCCAAAGTGTATTATATGTTTTTGTTTCTTAATCGTTGTAGCTATCATCCCTTAAGTGCATGCTTTGTATATCGCGGACACCCTGATATGTAGGTATCTAGAATTATAGATATATGTTTGAGTAGAAATTGTTCCCATTGCAATTACTTGAATACTCACATAACTCACTAAAAATATCTGTGAAATTGTGCAAATTTCTGAAAAATGTAATCATACAACCTATTTTTTCATGTTTTTCTGAACGATAAAACATTGAAATTGACTTTAGGCTTCTTAAGATAAGTATAAAGTAGTTAATATAAGCACAATATTATTAAAATCTCACGAAAGGGTAAAATTTAGGCAGGTATACTTACCGACATTTCCGCAGATGGATGATCTATAAATATCATTTCCGATTCTTCTCCATCAAGTAGTACCGACACCGTTCGTTCTCCAAATTCATCATCTGTAAATATCAAAAAAGTTAAACAACACCCTTCTACCTCATTTTCATATATATATACCGACATGATAATCTCGATAGTGTTTCATAGAATAGGAGGGACGTTAAATAATATACATTGTTTGCGACATCAATCATCTGCCTCATTAAGTGATAGAATTCACATCAATGCGGACGTATCGAATAATCAACTCTATAACGATACTTCGAAAAGGATTGACATTTAAAGTGTCGTAATAATGGGGCATTCTGTAACGCACAAATATTGCGCAACGTGATGGATCAATGGCATTGTAAATAGTAATACTAGCGCAGGACATTGTTGCTGTTATGTAGCTGTAATATATCATTTCCGCGTCATTGTTTCTGCGAGGCAGTTTTGGAACAGTGTAAAACTGCCTAATTTGATTCTTCATTTTTATCAATTCTAATGACAAATTCACGGATTTAAGAAAAGTATGTTTACGTTCTTAATTGTGCAAACTTTGTAATTTCATAGAAATCTACTATTAAATATCAGATACGAATAAATCAATAAATAAATCAAACTGTGAAAACAATAATCATTTTTTTTTAAATCTTACTTTCCTGTATTCAGCTATTCAGCCTACCTCGCTTCAAGTTCAAACTTAGAGTTAAAGCTAATCCGAAAGACATTTTTCAGTGCATTCTCACCAGAAATGACAACACACTTAAAGTTTTGTTTGATGACGATATGCGTAGTAATATACCTCAGAAGATAGTTAATGCCTTCGCCTCCAAATTTTCCTCAATACACATTGACAGTAATGATTTCTCACCTAAAATTATTCTTTCCAACTATACTCCTTTCACTTTCTCACCAACCACGGAAGATGAATTAATTGGTATTATGTCGAATTTTCGTTATGTGCTTGCGAAACCTATATTATTAATTTGGCAATTATTACATGTATGTACTTTTCCTTCCAGACGGAAACGCGCAAGAATTAGTTCTGTTTTTAAGAGAGATGACAAAACTCGTATTAGCAAAGATAAACCGATTTTTATTTTGTCAAATTTTTCTAAGATATCTGTGATGTTATTTATTATTGTTTGTATTACAATACAGTTCCGTATATTTCACTGCAAGATGATTTCATTAAAGGAAGGTCAACAGTAACTAACCTTGCCCTGTATGGTAATTGCTTAGTGAACAACTTGACCTTGAAGGTCAGGTTGAAGTCATCTACACCGACCTTAGCGGCGCTTTTGATGTCATTTATCATGGAATTTTGTTTGCCAAGCCATCATTGTTTCGATTAAGCTCTTCTTTCCTGCGACTTTTAAATTCTTATTTGACTAACTGAGTTTACTACGTTTTTACAATGGTTATAAATCATTTCATTTCATTCCCACTTCTGAAGTACTGCAGGGGCCACATCTTGGACCGCTTTTGTTTGTAGTTTTCGTAAACGATTTATTGATGGCTGTCTCCTGTACAGTGACAACTTATGCAGACAACCTAAAAATTTGTGCTAGAACTTTAGACGATGTGGCTCTTCAACATAATTTAGACAGTTCGTTTTCAGCTAGTGCTTGGTCAATAAATTAAGGCAGCAAATGTGTATTTGTTACCCTTACGGGAAAAATTATCATCTCAAGAAAATTGATACGGTTAGAGATTTAGGGGTATTATTTGATCCCCGATTGAGTTTTGGGGGACATATTGCTTATTTATGCGTTGCTTCAATGACATGTCCCATCTTAAAACTCTATACATACTTCAGCTATGTATTAAGGAAATTGGAATACGCATTTATTGTTTGATCACCACATTACATCCACCTCCAACATAGCATTGAAAAAGTCCAACGCTGTTTCCTAAAGTATTTGTCCTTTAAAATAAATAACTAGGCAGAGGTATTGACTATGAATCCATGTTGGAAAGACGGCTCTATACTACTGCATGGAGGTGAGTTGGGTAGACGCCTTACGACATGAGAAGTACATGAAGCGAATGGTTCCAGTACAGCGATGGGGATCTCTCAGAATCGCCAGCTCATTCGTAGGGTTTCCGAACTGGCGGTGCTCATGATAGCAGGAGTAACTACGATAGACTTGCTGGTCCCGGAAAAGAAGAGAGTCTTCCAGATCCAAGAAGTGGTTGGTGCAAGACAAGCTAGTAGTTCTGCCAGAGCTCTTGCCAACTTTGTCGGGTGGATTCTAAAGCGTTCACCCGACAAAGTTGGCAAGAGCTCTGGCAGAACGAAACGCTAGGCCGATGGACGGCTAGACTCATCCGCAACATCACGGAGTGAATGGATCGAGCACGTGCGAGAAGTTAAAAAGTTATATTATTTTAAAATATGTATTTCCCTTATTTTGTTAACCTTGTATAACATGGTAAAATATACTCGAATCCCAAACCACAAATTTCAATAAAATTCGCATAATATTGTATTTCTATAATAAATACTGTAATGTATACAATGACAACAAACTGTTGCAGTAATATCGCTTTTGCAGCAATTTCAATTGTTACAAAAGGCAATAACATTGTAATACTTGCTCTGTGTGTAAATTTGACATTTCCAACTTTTAAAATTAAAGCGTTGTCGACATAAATGCTGCCAATCAATTTTACGTAGATTGAAATTAATTTATCGGAAAAGAATAATCGGAAAAAGGATAAAACTCCTTCATCTATACTAAATCTCTCTAAATAAAGCCAATTTATTCTGCTTCCGTTATTTCCTTCTTTTTTTTGTTAGACGTTCGGAGAAATGAAAATTAAGTAATTACCATGACAGAAATTCTACAATGTTATGGTCAGCCTCGAGTTCTGGAAATCTGTTCTTAATGATGCAATTAACAAAGAAAGTAAAAAACTGACAGAGGAAAGAGATTTAACAGGTTGTTAGTAACGTAAAACTACCGTACCTTCAAAGATAAACAGTTTATTAAATTAGAACTCTGCGGCATGTTTCTGCGGGGCTATTAAGTTCAATAGAATTATATTTCCGACAACAACACTGTTTGCAGAAAATAATATAATTAAGTTGTTTACAAAGTTAGCTATCCTTCGCGCATTTGGATCGTTTATAAGAATGAAAGTTTAAGTATGCAGAAGTAAATACATATATACCAAATTACTAAAGGGGCAATTTATCGTTGATTAAATCATGTGTTGGGCATTTTCAACATTAAATGTTGTATTTATAAACAGAATCTTAATAGTTCACGCCGCTTTTAATAATTGTATTAACTATTCATTCTGGTGTCATCAGGATAGTTTATACCAAACGGGCAGTTCTGATTCCATCGACTCTCAGTACCTCCGACTCCCAGAAGAGATCCACAACCCGCTTTTGATTCGGTATGGGAAGAAGGCCTCTTATACAAAATGGGCAAACATGGGTGTCCTCATAGGTTCTTATTTGGCTCACAGAGCATTCTTCATTAAGTTCGGTAATCGTGCTTCCGAGCGGCGATGCATCTATGCCGGGGTTCCCCGTGTGGCGCGCCTAGGTCCAGAGTTATTTACCCTTTATAATAATAATAGTTTATTGTCCAACAGTAACTCCAATAACAGGACAAACATAAATGTATATATACGTATACATACAAACATTAATAAATAAATTAAATAAATAAGTCTACATTTTATTAATAGAACCAAAAAAAATATCATTATAATAAAGATCAGCAGAATGACACATAGTAGCTAGCGGAGAAGCGGTAAGGATATTAGATCTGGAGAGAGGAAGAGAGAAGGAAGGCAAGGAACGTGACGTTAAACGAGGGACACGAAAGTTAAGGGAAGAAAGAAGAGATGGGCCATCGATGACTTCATGGACCAACTTCCATATAAATCGTGCACCTTGACATTCACAGCGAACACCCAAAGATGTCATATCATGCCTATGGAGTAGTGAAATGTAGTCGACTCCTCGTTCAGGATACACTCCATCAGCTTTGAACGATAGATATTTAAGGGAGCGACGTTGTACATTTTCAATTGAGAGCTGAAGATATAGGTAGTGTGGTGACCACACTTGCGACGCATACTCCAATTTACTCACAAGGAAAGTAAAAAATAATGTTTTTAGTAGTTGGTCATTCTGGAAATATCGTGAGGAACGTATAACGAAGCCCAATGTTTTAGAGACAGACAAGGAAAGACTTGTAATATGTGACGAAAGGCTCATAGCTGAATCAAAAAGTACCCCAAGGGCATTGAAGATGTCGACGGGCGGACGATACAGCTACTGCAAGGAGCGATGCCCTTGTGTGTTACAGAGGTCAGTCAACGAGATATGTGGTGGGCGTCCAAGTGGCGTCTTACAATTAATGCTGTGCAGCAGTCCCGTTCTCGAGGAAGCAGAAGCCACCTCTCACTCAACTTTTTATAGGAGGAATAAGAATGCCATGAGAATCTTAGATTCAGTACCTGGAAATAACAATTGACACAAAGCTGACCTTTAGAAGCCATTTCTGGACAATTTCTGTTAGGTTTCTTCTGGCGCGGGGAAAAGCTTCTAATCTATAGAACGTTTCTCCGACCAATTCTCATTTACACTGTCCTGGCCTGGTCCAGCGCTGGCAAGACATATGTGAAGAGGCTGAATGCCCTGCAGAACACTTTGGTTCATTAGTAATGTACAAATCCATCTGGACTTCGCTGTCCTCAGCGACTATGCGCTGGCGCTGACCAGAGGAACACTCAACAGGGCATCACGGTCAGAGAACTCGCTCATCTAGCACATGGGAGAGCTGAACCATGATCGGGTCCCCTCGCGTTTACACCCACCGCATACTCGAGATGAACAACTAACACCATCCGCGACTTGGCCGTCCACCTGGGGTGTCTGTAAAAATCACGACTGACTGCTGAAACCCGCGGTAGAAGAAACCCCAAAATTTGAGTTAAGAAGCTTTAAGGACCCGGAAAGTCCGACCTTGAAGAAATAACACGCCCTTCGGGATAGTACTGTAAAGTATGTATGCCTGTCTATGTAACTACTCAATGGAGAATTTTTTTAAAAAATCTTAGTCATTTAGGTATTTAGATAGATAGATAGATAGATAGATAGATAGATAGATAGATAGATTTACTGCGTGCGTTACAGTATGTATATATGTATGCAATTACAATAAAAACATAGATACCATTTTACTACAGAGCATGTTAGAACTCCACTAATACATACATAGAGAGTATAACAATCGTTATTATAGATTTAGACACTCTTCGAACTCCGTCATACTGTAGAAACACCCGCCAAGCAAGAAACCCTTAAGTGTGTGTTTGAATACATTTACAGAACCACAGCCGCGAATATCTCCAGGGAGCCCATTATACAACTTACAGCCATAATAGAAAGGTGATCTTAAAAAAAATGAGTAATGAGGTTTGACATTGTAAGACAAGTCAGAACAATGTCTTGTATAATAATGTTTATTATTGGCAGAAGTTAAAAAGTGATGTTTATTTTGGAAAATGTAAGTGAGAAGTTTAAACAAGAAAATTGACGTTACAGTAAGTATTCCGTAGGTTCTAAACAGATCTCTACACGACGCCCGATTTGGCAAGTCAAAAATTAATCGTATAATGCGTTTTTGCAAGATAAAGACTCGAGAAATATCTTTGCCTTGGCCCCATGCTATTATATTATACGACAGAGTTGGGTACACATGTGCGTAATATACACTCAAGAGAGCCTCACTAGTCAATATATCTTTAAGGGTAAAAATCATATAGCAAGCTCTACGCATCCTATCACAAACATTATCAATCGCATTCTCCCAAGTTAAATTACTATCAAGCAAAGTACCCAATAATTTACATACTGGAACTGGTAGCAAAATTTGATTATTGATGTTGATTGGCGGCAAGGATGGTTTGCGGTGTTTGTTATAAAATTCCGTGATAACTGTTTTATTATCATTAATGGTTAATCGATTTGTTGCGCACCATTTGTAAAATTCATCAATTACAGCTTCGACTTTTCTGACTAGCTGTTGCTTGTCAGAATGAGAAACGACTATGCATGTGTCATCAGCGTATAGAAAAGTCTTACCTGAAGAGATATGTGAAGGTAGGTCATTGATAAAAAGCAAAAAAATGAGGGGGCCCAAAACGCTTCCTTGTGGTGTCCCTATGCTGGTGCTGAATTCGCGCGACCTAGCGTCGTCGATCTTAATAACAACTGCTCTTCCTTCAAGAAAAGATACGATCCATTCATTGATCACTCCACGAATACCCATATATTGAATTTTTTTGGAAATGTAAGAAATATTGACCGAGTCAAAACCCTTTGATAGGTCGAATAAAATGGCTGGAACATACCGTCCGGAATTCATTTCGTCCAAGATATATTGCACACACTCAACAGTTTCGGTCTCGGTAGAATAACATGGCCTAAAACCATGTTGAGAACGAGTTATGACGTCGAATTTGGTAAGAAAAGAATAAATTTGATCTGCAATTACTCTCTCAATAATCTTAGAAAAGATACTTATTTATATCAATCTTTTTCTTTTACATATGTAGGTAGGTTTTTCCATAATTAGAAATATTAATTTAAAAGTTTTACGTTGATATATTATTAAGAAATATTTTGTGCAAACAAATTGCCAATCTGTTAGCTACACACAACGCTAAATTAATGAGTTACCTGTTATTCCATGTCACGTGCAGTTTGGGCAAATGAAATCACGCGTCTATAAAAATTCACCCAATTCACCTGTGAAAGCAACGCTTGTCACTCTATGTGTCAGTCAATAACATCAGTGATATTACGTCCTTCAATTTATAAAGATAATGTTGAAAAATATAATGTAATTTGTACGTATACCAAGCGCCATGAAAACATCAAACTAACACGTGAAACATGCGGAAAAGGAGGAAGAAGGAGAAAAGCGATTACCTGATGTAAGCAGTTCTACGATTGAATAAGAATCTAAAACATTTAGGTTCGTTAATTGTAGAAGCTAGTCTGCAAAATATCCACAAGAGGTCTTTCACGAAGCTCTATGTGACCAGAAAGTCACAGTTTGGTGAGGTTTTGCAGCTGATTTTATCATTGTTCCGCATTTCTACGAGGAAATGCAAAATGCAGAAGCCGTATCTGTAACTGTATACGATGAACGAAACTTGCAAATGGTTACGTTATTCCATAGCTGCAAAACGAGCACCACGGAATAGACAACATCATTTTTATGCAGCATAGAGCTCCCCCGCACATTTTCCGACCGACCGTACTGATAACAAGTAAATGAAATAATCTTGTCCATTTTAATTGTAATCAATCGGTTATAAAGTAGTGGCGACTGATTTAAAAGATATTTGGGAGGTTTATAGACTGATGTAGCTATTGTAAGAAGGACGATAACTTTCTTATTTCTACTTCTTACACACTGGTCTTCGAAATTCGCTTTAGTATCTCGAATACTATGAGAAATACCGAAAAAAAAATAAGATAAATACATAACTGTTTTAGTAGTATTAAAAGGTGAAGACAATAGTTTTCCTCCCACAACTGTTGTGTACCAGCAACAACCCATTTACATTTATTTCAAATTATTGTCATTGTAGAATCATCTAGTTGGAACGTCGTTATATTGATACAAATTTTAGATAGGCAATCATACTAAGGATACGCAGACGACCTGGCTTTAATAATTGCAGCCAATAATGAGAACGAACTGATGATCAAAGGAAATGAGTCCCTTAGAAGATTAAACGACTGGCTAGTAAACAATAAGCTAGCTCCAGCAAAATCGGAAGCGATTATACTTAAAGGTAGCAGGATGAGACAACACGTGAAATTCGAAATAAAGAGCATGACCATCAGTCCTCAAAGAAATATAAAATATTTGGTAATTTATTTGAACCAGCGCTTATACTTTGGTGAGCACATAAAATATATTACAAAGAAGGGTGGCTAAATTAGCCCGCATAATGCCAAACATAGACGGGCCAAGCAGTATAAAGCACAAAATTTTGGCGGAAGTGGTGCACTCCATAGTTCTTTATGGAGTCCCGGTATGGCAGGAAGTATTTGACAAGAAAGTGTATCACAACTTTGTCGAGAGGATGCAAAGAAATATGCTAATTAGGGTCGCGTCGGCCTTCCGTAGTGCATCCACGGCTGCGCTGCAGGTTATTACTGGCATTTACTCAATAGACCTTCTTGCGTACGAAAGGAAATACAGGTATGAAAAAGGTACATCGGAATGTGTGACTGTTAGGACAATTATATTATACAAATGGCAAAAGAGATGGGACGATAATGTCATTAATGCTCAATGGACCAAACGGCTAATACCACACCTGGATCCTTGGTTAAACTGTAAGGTTAGAAGGGATAGATTATTACCTCACGCAAACCCTAAGTGGTCATGGTGTTTTCCGGGCATACGCCCTTAGATTTGGCAAAGACAACACGAATATGTGCATGTACTGTGGGGAGGTAGAAAGTGTTGCCCACACAATTTTCGAATGCCAAAGATGGTGCAATGCTAGAAATGCGGCCCACCACGCACTTGGTACGGAGCTCACTCCTGATAATGTGACTAATCTGATGATATCTACCGAGGAAAAGTGGAGAGTCGTCCACTAGTCAATCAGGGACATCATGATCAACAACTAACCCCCAGAACTCTTGATTCCCATGGATGGGAGAGGTAGGGAGTAGCAGATAGATTGAAGACAGCCCAAGTTTTCCGAAGATATGTCCGAGAGGACGGTACCGGAAATACTTGAAAAGGGCGGTTCAGGCGGGTCACTTCTTGGTTTGCGAGCTGAGTACGGTCACACAAAAAAAAATACTAAGGATTTAGTTTCCTTGCTGCAGAAGTAGGTAGCCATCAAAGATTCTGTAAATTTAAATTTGCAACTATCATTAACAAATCATTATTACGTTTATTAAAAATATTACTAACATTATCGAAAAGCTTCCAACTTTATCGTACCAGCATTTGATAACAGATAAATAGAACGTCAATGAACTTTGACTTTATAAGTTGGAACAGTTACCCAAATATCCACAGTCTTTGTACTACACTGCAAATAATACTTTACCGACAGTCCATTTGTTATCGCAATAAGACTCCTTCTGCAACATTTTCTTCAGCTATATAGAACTAGATTTATTACGCCAGATTATATTGTAGTTGTTAGGCAAAAATGCGGCAGTATTTATATAATTCGAATTCTGATGTAATTTATATTTCCATTTAATTGATTCAAGTTTATTATAATTTAGATGATTTTTCCGAACTAAAATGTTACAATCCCTTGTGAAATAGCACTTAACTGGATGTTCTTTACAAACAAATTCACGCAGCAAAACAGCTACGCACTTTTCCTAGCTATTTCTACCTATTGGAAAATATAGTATTCATAAACGAATGAACATACAGAATGGCGCATTAGTGTGTCAAAGCTCGATATATCCAACAAAGTTATTAAAAAAATATATTGAGAAAAAGTGGAGGTATTCTCAAGCTTCATATCATAAAATTAGTCGCACATATACAGGGTATTTTATAAAGGCGTGCCAGACCTAACTTATGTTACGCTATACCTTTTTGTTGCATTTTTTAAATCTGCTTACCGAGTATTTCAAAAGTTATGACCATTTTGACATGTAGAATAAAGTGTATTTAAAATGTTAGTTCCGGTAAGAAAAAGACAATACCACCTTTTTGCACAATTACATGGTCTGGCTACGTCTTCTATTTTCGCTGGTTCGAAAATTTAATAAAAAGAAAATTTCTTGTATACAAGTTGCGTCAAAACTCGGGTCCTTAATTTTCTTATTAAATTTAAGTGGAACACTATAATTTTTATGACGTTTTGATAGAAATTTATCTTATTTTAACCATTCCCTATATCTAACTCTTTGGGGTGAGAAGATATTTCACATTCGAAATAAAAAATTTGTTTTCTTTTTAAATTTTATGAATTGACAAGTTACACGCTGTGCAAGACAAGAAAAAGTATACTAAACAAAATTGTCAAAAGGTTGGCCGATAACGTCAATACAGTGTTGCAGTCGAAGTTTAGACGATCAACTAACAGTTCCGCGTCAATAGTCCGAAAAACGAAATTTTGTATTAAAATGGTTATGGATTAATGTAGTGTTATGTACGGGAGCCCCATTGTGTAAAAACACACTCTTTGACGTACGTTCAGAGGTAAATTTTCCAAATATACTGTTCTGAAGAAAGTCCAAATAAACTTGACTATTTAGTCGCTCATCAAAGAAATGTGGTCCAATAACGTAATTTTCTACTATGGGATCCCAAACGTTCAGAAGACCACCCACTTTGTGCTATGTCCGGTGCGATATGCGGATTGTCAGTAGGATAATAATGGAAGTTATGTTTATTCATGCTACGAACTACAACAAAATCCATCCGATCATAGATTTGTTGTTGAGTACATTCGCAAAATGCAACAGCACGGGGAAAATCTTGGTTCATCAACTCTTCGTGTAACTGAATGTGGTATGGTCGGCCAACCACAAATTGGTCGGTTTCTACTTGCTACTATTACCTGCTAAAAAAAACATAGCAAACAACGCAATTTTTCATTTTAAATTTGAAATATCTTCTAAACTCAAGGAGTTAGGTACAGGGAATGGTTCACAAAAACGAAAGAGCCGAGAAATATCTATCGAAACGTAAAAAATATAGGGTGTTCGTTTCATTTAAATTTAATGAGAAAATTAAGGACCCGAGTTTAGACTCACCTTGTATACAAGAAATATCCTTTTTGTTCAATTCTCGAACCAACAAAAATAGTACACGTAGCCAGAAATACTCGGTATAGATACAGCGAATCCTACATGGAAAGGCTCGTAAGAGTAAACAGATTTTAAAAATGCAAAAAAAGTATAGCGTTCCATTTAAAAAACATAAATTAGGTCTGGCACGCCGCTATAAAACACCCTCTACATGAGCGACTTTAAGACATGAAGCTTAAAAATCCTTACACTTTTTCTCAATAATCTCGAAGCTGGAAGATGGGGTTTAATTCTCTAATGTTTCTCTCAGATGACTCTCTATAACACTTGATCAGGCAACACGAAGCCATCAATTTTACCATAGAGGTTAAGAACAATGGAATCTTATTTTTCCCCTTGCATATTGACAGAACACGAATACAATAAGAAGATAGAGCGTACTGTATGTCGTACGAAAACGCACACAAATCGATATCTACACTGTATGTCTTTTTATCAACGCAACAAGAGAGAACTCTCATCCACACGCTACTAAGAAGGTAGGATCAGCGATAAGGAACACAGACCATTTACTTTTCAACACGTATGTACACAACGCGCTACAAAAGTACGACTACAATATCAAAAGGATACTCCAAAGAATTATTGATAGATTAAAGAAAACGTTAGAAGCGAAGAATATTACCTTACGATTCAATACTGTCAAAAAAATAGGACAGTTACTCCCGCGTTACGCATCAAAGGTAGTTACGAATCTGAATGCAATTACGGAAATATATCGGACAAATAGGGAAGAGCACCCAGTGCTAAATCATGAAGCGTCGACGAGATACCCAAATAAAGGATCTGCAGTAACTGAAAACCTATTGCGAGACGGGAATCATTGCATTAATTACGAGAACGCTAAAGTACTGGCCGCAACTACACTGTACTTCGCTATTGCATGTTCCTTTGTATTAGGGCATCGAAGAAGAGGGTATTGATTTGCGTTTGGAGTTCCACAGTAAATCTTAGAGATTCTTCTAGAGAGTTTAGAAGAACTAAGAATTTTTAAAGCATATAGTTAGCGCTTTATGTTGTACAGTGAGGACTCGTTAATTCGAATTGATTAAAACATGGACGACGTCGATTATCGGAAAATTCGGACTACTGTGTCATCATTAAATTAGTTTAAAAGAAGCGTTTTAGACTATTAAACATTTATTGCATCTGTCAAAATAAAAAATAATTATATAAATAGATTTTCAGGAAAACAAAATACATGCTACATAAGTAGTCATTCAGTAAGAGTAATGCTGCAGGTCTGGATGGCCTGAATGTTAATTTTATCACATTATCCTGTCCCCCTTACTTAACTTCCATAATTAGTTTCTGCTTGTTGAACGGCAAATTTCCTGAATGTTGGAAACAATATTTAGTTTTACAGTTATCTAAGAAATCTACCGTCAGACAACTTGGTGATCTTCGCCCGATTAGTATAGGGTTATTGAATGTCAGTACAGTCAGGCTTCAAAATAAAACTACAGTTGCAACACAGCTCCGTTTAAACATAACCGATAATATAGTTGATAGTTCTGATGACGGTAACTTCACTCTTATGTGCTTGCTGGATTATTCCAAAGCTTTTGACACCTTAAACCACAAATTACTATCAGCAATATTGTATCATATTGGCCTTGCTTCTACTACAATGGATCTTCTTTTCAGCTGCATCAGGTCGTGTTTCCTCATTTCTTCCGATTGGAAGAGGTGTACCTCATCTACCTGTCCGGAGACCTCTCCTGTATTCTATCGACACATGTTATTTTGCTAAGTACCTGCAGTTTGCTAAATGTAATTTTTTGCCGATGATACGCAGCTTTACTACCCATTTCCACCTCACCAAGTGACTAGAGCTTGCGACAGATTGAATCAGAACTTAGAACGTTTTTGTATTATGTCGAGGAAACATTTCCATTGCATACATCCAATCTATTTTATGTTGCTGATACTTTCTCCACTTCTAGGTCAATTATAACACTTTTAATTCACATAACATAACCGCAGAAACTGCTTTGTTACGATTTTGATTAATATAACTTCCTCCATAGTGTTTATTTTCTTTCTCCTCACTTTTTCTTCTTCTTCCTTTTCCTTCTTTTGTATACGTTTCTACTTTTTTTTTCACACTGAACAGATATCCTTTTACTACCCTACTTAGAATAAAATTGTTCTATTTTTTGTACTAGCATAAGAAGCTATTTTTAAATGCACGTTATTATCTTGTGGATGCTATTGTGGGTTCTTCCTGTTTGCGTCACAAATAGTGTAAATAAATAAATAAATAGATAAGAATTCTAAAGAATTACGACATAACTTTGACTTTGAAAATGTTACGATTAAAAAAAGAAAATAGTTATAAAAAAGATTAATATATGAAATGATATACATTAAAAATGAACATAACGCGGTTAATTTTGGAACAGATATTGAAAATTTAAGAATTATTTATAATAATTTAATCAGCTAATCACACCTGCTCTTGACTAAGTTTTTTTACCATATTTTTCCCTAGTCCTTAAACTCTCTTAAATTGTCCACGATATTGTAAACATAATTCTATATATCACTGAATTTCTTTGTCTGTAGATAATTTTGTTGATAGGCATGGCTAGTTGTTTATTAATTGCCACAAATTAAATGTCAATTTTATTCCACTGAAGAAGTTGTGTAACGAAAACATAATAAATTGTAAAGGTTCTGGAATAAATTGATCTTTAATCGAATGAAAAGTGTTATAATTGACCTAGAAGTGGAAAAAAGTATCAGCATCATAAGATAAGTACATAAAGGTCATAATAATACATATAATAAATCCATCTAAGACTGACCTGATAGTTTTTGGTCCAAAAAAGTTTAAGTTGAACTTTGACTTTCGAACTAGTATAAAAATTTTTGTTGGTGGTGTCCAGGTTGAATTGAAGAGATCTGTTAAAAATTTAGGTATTATTTTGAGTGACGAACTGGGATTTACTGAATATATTAATTTCTATAGTCAAGTTCTTATGCTGCTTTAAAAGCCACTTATGGTAATAGCATTTTCTAAGTTCTTGCTGATTATCTTCAGAAAGTAGCTTCCCGCATTTATTTACAGTAGGTAGCCAATGAATTAGAAACTTTCGTCAGTATTTGACTTAACTTTCATGAGTATTTAAGAGTACTAGATGATATTTTACGTCCCCATATT
>SMLS01064376.1:0-21675 GCA_004785975.1 Popillia japonica
CATTTTTTATGGAGTTAGTTTGTGGAGTGCTTTTAATACTGATGAAACATGATCTTAAAACCCATTTAGCCCTGAAACTATTTTTGGTGGAAATACATAATGTTTTCTTGTAATTATTAAAAAGAACAATAAACTAGACTAGAAAATTCGTTTTAGAAAACTGTCGAAGGTTTCAACTGGCTAAAACATGCTGTCCTTTTAAAAGGACAGTAGGGTTATGGCTTACTACTTGGGAAAAAAAAATAATTAACAGTTTATGTGTAATTTTTTATTAAATCGAACAAAACTTACAGAGTATGGTATCTTATAAAACAGTATTTGGGGTGCAATCCAACATCAAATTTCTTACACACAGAATTGGACTTTCTTTGGCATACGGCACATCGCCGTTGATTTTCATTGAATAGGACTAGATGATCTAACTTGTCGCCGCGAGAAAATTCATGCAGACTTTGAGAATATTTTGATGGTCCTCTTTTTGTTGTTCGTTTGTGAGTTTCGAGTATCTCTGCAGCTATGGATCGTATAGTAACCGCGTTCTTTTTTCTTTAGTAAACCTGCAGTGGATAATGGAGATTGCGGTATGCGATTTTCCCTCAATGTACCATTATATTTGTCAGTTTTAATTCTTTCAGAAGGGAAAGTGACCTGAAGTAATAGTCAAAGTACAGGTGAAATGATTGGAATGGCATTTCTTTTAAAACATCAGTATATTGTAGAACTACAGTTGCACCTAGACCCATGTGTTTATATTTCTGCGGCAATGTCGTTGCGGAATCTTGATAAGGATCAAAATACACAATATATCCTAACTGCAACGCACCGGCCAACGCACGTAACCCCAACGCATAGATTTTCCTCTAATAAATTGTTTCCCTATATGACGCCCATAGTAGGGAACCATTAACTTGTCCAGACTATGGTTCTCTTCGATGGGTGCATGATCAAAAAATTTGTTATTGAGAAGATCAAGGAGAGGCCTCATTTTGGAATATTTGTCCGCTCTATCAAGTTGACTATTATCATTGCAATGAATGTTACTCAAAATATATTAAAATCTGTCACGGGACATTGCATCAGACACGATTTTATTATTTGTGTCACCTCTATTTTGCCAAAACATTGACTTTCGCAGAAGTGGAACAAGGAGAAACTTCGAGTAAATTTATAGCTAATAGTCACAATTACTTACCTCTACATAATTGTCCATTGTCGAAGCTAAATCTAAGTAAAATAAGTTATATATTGTAGGGGGTGCCACTTCTGATCCAGTAGCTCTACTGTATTGCAAGGTTATTTTATGTGACGTCTTTTCAAAAGGACGGTAGGTCTAAATGGGTTAACAGGTGCAAAACTATGATCAACAACATTACCATCAAGCTACTTTAAAAACTACTAATTATATTGGAACAACCAACATAGTTCTCGAAAAAACACATCTCTTCACTCCTCTAATTAAACAGAATGGTGGAAATGAGTAGAGCGCACAAAATGTCACTACAACAGATTAAAAAATGCACCACAGCTACAACTCTCTTTCTGCGGAAGATAGTTCGGTGTTAATAAGAAGCGGTAATGCATCCAAGTACTCATAAACATTTGAAATGGCTATACAACAAGGTGAAAATTGACTTGTTAGTGACAAACTGAAACTAGATAACACAATTATAGTAACAACAGCAATTATAACAACAACTATGTGTCAGGCTAACTACTTTCATATACTTCCAGTCAGTAGCCAGTTGTGACATATAAATTAAAAATTGAGAGAACGATAGAGCTGAGTTTCATCAGAATGTTGAAGTGCTACACCTAGCATTTGGGATCACCAAATTTAACGTAATGTAACCAATGTTGTAACAATACCATGGAAAACACATTTAAATCCATAATTTACCAGCAAGAGCTGCAGTGGCTAGCTATGGTAAGCCATAGAGCTTTGGAAGTCGCTGCAGCACTCACCACAAGAAATACCCTGTATTGTTATCTACATATTTTTGATAATATTTTAGAGTAAAGTTTTGACTATTATAACAGCATATTGCTCTTACAAGGAAACACCGGCGGGTGTCCCCCTCCGATTTCGATGAAACTTTACAGATCGAAAGAGTATCTCAAAATAATAGACACGTATTTTTTTTATCGCGTATAATAGGAATTTATTTTTATCTACATAATAATATGATCAACCACTAGATTCCTTATCGCGAAAAATTTATAATGCAAAATACCAATTATATCTGAAGTAACTGAATAATTAATAAAACTCACGTATGCGTAGGTAAGTGCATATCAAATTCATGACAATAGACAGATATATACATATATTTATTTTGAGTTATTATTACTATTAATTAATATTCTAAATTTATCATACATTTTTACTAAGTATGTAAAAGCGATCTTTTTTTGACGAATAATGAAAAAATTATACCCCGTCCCCCGTTATTAGCTTTTTGTAAAGATATCTACCTTGGGACCATGTATTATGCTGGAAATTGTGTTAAGGAAAGAAAATTATATCTGTTATAGGTCATTTGCTTTATATCAATAGACTAGTTTACTAATTTTGAAGCTTTATTATTATTTTTCTATTTTTACAATTATTAATTTTCTAAACTTGTTATACATTATCGTATTCAATGTAAAAGCGGCCTTCTTTTCATGAATAAGAAAAAAAAATGTTAAAAAAATGGGGGGTACGGGATATCCCGTCCCCCGTTATAAACTTTTTGCGAATACGGACGACGCCACTCTTAGGGCCATGCAATATGCTACAAGTTATGTTAAGAAGAAAATTTAATATCTGTTGTAGTTTAGGAAATATTTGCAAAAATTGAAAAATCGCCCAAACTTTGGAGGGGGCTGTACCCCAAAATCGTGCGGATACGCCGATAAAAAAAATACTCTTTCGATCTGTAAAGTTTCATCGAAATCGGAGGGGGACACCCGCCGGTGCTCGCTCCCTTGTTAATCATTCATAGAATAGTAAGCTTGTTTTTTTTACACGTCTATTATAAATATGTCAATTTTACTTAAGCCAACACCACAAATTGATATTTCTCAAAATAAGTAGCAATATCTGTTGCCTGAAATACAGAATTTTAGTAAATCTACAAAATAATTTACCATTAAATTTTCGTTAAACTAATTCGTTACCTGTCTTAGAAATGTAGTGGATGAATTTGACGAGAATTTTCATCCGACCAATAATGCCAATTATTATTAGCTGCACAAGTTCAAGTTCATATATTTATAATGCTGACGTCACCATTTATTTGATTTCAGAATTAATTTCATGAAGTAATGATTCTATCGGAAGATAATTAGCTTATCTATAATCCTGCGTTTAGTATATCAGTTGTAATTTTTTGTTAAATTCATTGTTACAGATAAACTACAAATAGATATCACAAAAAATGAATCACCTCTTAAAATTTCTCACATGATATTTATTTTTAATATGATATTGGACTACAATTATTAATATATCATGACCTTGATATGCTCATCTTTTAGTTCCAGATGTATATAGATAATGTATTTCTACTAAAAAAAAACTTGCCAAAAAATCAATTTATTCATTTAATTACTCCATCAATAGAATAAATTGACATTTAATATATTATGTCATTGTAAAACAAATATGAATAAATTATAAAACGAATATGAATAATATAATAATATATAAACAAAATGCCTAACAACAAAGAACTCATTGGCATATAAGATTATGTTCACAATTTTATAAAAAACGCTAATTCGGACATAAATTAAATTATTATAAATGAACATAAACACTGTGTAGTTCCCATTGTTTCTATTTCCTCTGTGCAATTCTCAGAGGTGTACTACAACATTTATAAGGAAAATCAAGTTCAGTTTATTGGAGGTGTTTACAGTAGCAATTTGTTACAATGGCACCTGTTTTCTTTAGTTTTAAGAGGTTGGTTACATAAATGAATCATTGTTGATGATTTGTAAAATTTGAAATTCAAAATAACTTTTGGCATACACCGTGTTTCTCGTAACGTATTACTTAGACGTCTTATATGTTCAAGCAATAGGAAATTCCTGGACTTTGAGTGATATACAGTGCTGTGCAGGTGGACATGTGAACTGCAATAACAAATACACAGAACACTGTCTCGCCAAATTTCCTGGAATAGCTTGTGAAACAGTATAAGTTATTGGTTGTTTGCTTCACTGTATGCAGTTTGAAATCAGAAATGCACAACGAAACATTTGTTTTGATCAGTCTGTTTTATCGTGTGTCTATTATGTCCCGTGGAAAAGAATGGTCAGTTCTTGATAGACTAAAGGGCGATTCACACTGATGCAATTTCTTGCAATGCAAGTTCAACTTAAAGAAATCGCAAAGACGCTACGTTTGTTAAAATTGCAATTTCAATTCACATTGTATTTGCTGCGCATGCAATTCTAAACAGTTTTTGTGGTAGTGCCAATTTACATATAATAAAAAGTAAACATATGTTTTTTACAACAGAAATAAAAATAAAATAATGACATAAATACCAGTGGTGTGTTGAATACCTAGTAGGTGGGTTTAAAAGTCTAAGGTTATCCTACATTTTACTATTTTTATATATGATGGATAATTTGTGATGACATGTGTTCATTTTTATAGGTTGGTATCCCAAAATTTAGTATAAAATCGCATGCATACACCCATAAAAATAGAATATGCTCTAATCGATGCAATTTCTTGTCACGCAATAAATTGTGAGAAACATTGCATAGTGTGAATGGCAATTGCATGCAATTACTGAAAAATTGCATAGGTGTGAATTGGCCTTAAAGAAATTAAGGAATGGCAATTGCAAATGGCGGCAGACTATATCGTTCGCAAAATGTTTAGAAACATCTCTGTTTAACACATCAATGATAAAATCCGCTTCACATTAGGCAAATTAAACTGACAGCTATTTTGGCGGTAAATTTAAATGATGTATTAGAATCAAAAAAGTTATTTGCGGCAAGATCTGCTTGGCGTTTGTCATTTGTAGGATGTAAATTTACCCAAAATCTTAAACAAACTGATCCCCGTTACGAGAATGTGGTCTTCAGACATATATTCCATTTTAGATGCTAACGAGTTGTTTAGCTTTCGATCAATACATTAATGAAGTATAGGCATTATTTCTGTCAGCATCTAGCGTAGCCCCAAATCGATTAATTTCTAACTAACCCCCTATAATAAGAAACTAATTTAATATTATTATTGCGGACTTTAATAAATCTCAAGCCCGACTGCTGCCAAACGGAGATTCATTGCGAATTATTTATTAAGAACGTTTCTTAAGAGAGCATAGAATGAAAATGCTTTACTTATAGTCTAACAGCTTTATTTACTGATAAAAGAAATAACAAATGTTGACAGTTCAAAAATCTATATTTTCGGAAGAATGAAGCTTCACAATTTATTTAAATTCCTCCACTTACTCCACCTTCCCCAAGAGATAAAGCCAACAAATGGTTGACCTAATCTCCCGGGTTCCGCACTCTAACTCACCAATTGTCTCCAGCCACCGAAAAGGTAGAAGGACGCAAGAAGCGAGCTGCAAATATAAATTTTATTATGTGCAATTCATGTACGTATATTTTTCTATGTACTAGTTATAAAGCTTCATAGTTCGCTAACTTTCAACTTACCACAAAATTATTGAGGCCCCTCGACTTACTCCACCTTCACCAAGCCATAAAGCCAACAAATTGTTGACCTCATTTCCTGGCTCCCTCACGTTGACCCCCCAATTGTCCCCCACCACCGAAAAGGTAGAGGGGCGCAAGAAGTCAGCCCCAAACAATATTTCACTAAAACTGTACATACGTCATAAATTGCAATACGTATGCAATTACTGGATACCTACGTACAAAACGAATATAAGCTATATTCGCTTCGTAACAGCAATGGCATAATAATTAATTTAGATTTTAGTAGTAATCCAAGAATTGTTAACCTTTACATTAATATAAATTTCAATATTGAACGTAATATTTGCTTAGTTAGTCCACCAACAGTGACAACAAAAGATAGAAATACAATCTTTAACTAAGCAATACTAATTTTTCGGTAAATTAATCTAAAAAAATATCGCACAGCTCGTATCTAAGAAGAGTAGAGAAGGTAGACGCTTCGTAAATGTTGGTAGAGTCCGATTTTTATAAGAAGTACATGTACGTCACGGCTAAAATGCGCGAATTGTACTTACCATTAGCGTCGTAATAAATTTTAAAAAGGGGTATAAAATGTAAACAACTTAGAAATATTAAGTAGAAGCACATTAAGGTTATGAATTCATTATTGTTTTTCGAAGTTCTATGCGAAGCAATCCATAAAAACAAAGATTTGTTAATGTTTACTTCTTTAATTGCATATATCTAAATATTTCTACTAATAACGCACCAAACCCCAATAAACCACACGACGGCAATGAGAGCGGACTTCACCCAAACAGCAACAATCGGCGCGTCCGAACGCGCTTTCGTTCATAGCGCATGATGACGTACATGTACTTCTTATAAAAATCGTACTCTACAAACTAACTCCGCCGTTAGAAATCGTTGTCGCTTCACCAGTGACCTGTAACAGACTGTAAAACTCTCAAAAGACCATCGAGAACTTTCACTCTAACATTACTCTCACACATTCAGTACACAAGATAAAGAATGCAAGACCCAACATGAATACATTGAAGCAGTCATTGATCCCAAATTAGAACAAAGGAGATATGCGCAAGATTGGGGCTGCCACATCGATACTCTTGTAGACTCCAAGCACCTACAACAGTTCGATAGGCCTCATACAGAGGCATTTTGGTGTCATTGGAACTGTGCCATTAGAGCACCCATTCGGATGAATCCGAATGTCAAACAAGAAGCAAGAACCCAACGACCATACGAGCTCTAGTGACAGCATTCGCACTATTGCATACCTCCCTTGTGTAAAATTTGGGAAATGAGCTACTACAGAGTATTTACATTGAATATATAGTCAGCCAAGGAACCAAGCACACGAAGAAAGTAACTTGCAATCTCATACATTCAGCACCCAAACACTCAACTCGACAAACGAAGCGACCTTACCCAACATGAATGCTTTACAACAATGGTTGACAATATTTGAAGAAAAATAACAACACAGCATTCATATTGAGTAGTTGGTTAGTTGGTAACAAAATACCAACTAACCCTATAACGACTGCACGCATTTGTGCGGAGAATTGTGAAGTTAGAAATAACTCAAAAATTGAAACCTTAAGGGCAGCAATTAAAAATTGCGTGTTTGCATAACGGGAATAACATAAAAGAAAGTTAAATGTGAAAGCCGCACAGATAGAAATATTTGTGTTTGTATATGATAATGATCCGTTACAAACAACAGCAATATAGAAAACCTATTTAAATGATCTACAGAAAAGAAATTTCCTACAATTAATTGTATATCTGTCCTAAAATCTAGACCTTAACCCCATTGAACTGTTTAGGGATGAATTGGATAAAAGAATCCGCAAAACCAGTTCAACGCCTACATGTAATCTCTGGAATGTCTTACAATAACAGTGGACTAATATCCCTCACATAGTTTTGGAAAACTGGTGAATTGGATGCCCAGAGTTGTTGAAGCTGTCCTTCCTTATTACATACCTACATTGTTTCTTAATTACGCTAATAAGATGTTTGTAACTAGATTTTTCGCTCTTTCTTTTTTCCTTTAGGTACTCTTTTCCTAGTCAATTTTTAGTCCGGCTCAGAGATAAAATGTAGTCAGCAATATAAATATAATATTGCGTTGATTTGCATATTACAAAGACGCTGATACCATTTCTATTCACTAAACTACATATTTGTTAATGTGTTGTACTCCTCCGTCTATATGAATCAACACTATTATTATTATTTGTTCTAGGTCACCAGATACAGCTACTCTATTCGAAAATACTACGCTACAACATACCCAAGGAACAAGTTAACAAGTTATCAAGAATAAAACATGCAAAAATACCCCTAGTCCGTTTCAAAACAGATTTGTTCGCAGGCCGCATTGTATGTGACACGAAATCTTTAGCTGAAGACATGATTAAATCCAGAACATATTCACTACACGAATTAGCTAAAGAATATTTACAAGTTAGCCACGTTTATCTCACAGCAGAAATGTTGAATGCATGTCTAAAAGACCCAGATCGCTTGCTAGATTTGATCTTAATCACCGTATGGGATGTGATGTGCGTCCACTACTTAATGCAAAAATTAAACATTCTCCAGCTAATATTTGAAATAACGAAATTATGCGGCAATACTCTAAATAATACTTGCGAATGTATTCCATCTAACAGATGTGAGTACTTACTAATGCACGCTTTCCACCAAAAGAATTTCATTCTCCCGCAGAAATGGACGAGGAACGTGAAGGATGTATCTGTAAATATTCAAGGTGGTTTGGTTTTAGAACCGGAAACTGGATTGCATCAAAACTTCGTATTAGCAATGGACTTTAGAGCGTTGTATCCGAGTATCATTCGCGAATTTAATGTTTGCCATACGACGCTTAAACTGAATGAAGATGATGAAATGGTAGTAATTGATCGCGAAGGTAAATATAATATCTTAGTTAAATAAATCCATATTGAATTTTGTGTTAACTGTTAGATCTAAAAAGCGCGAATTATCGATTTCATAAAAAAATTACCATGTTAAAAAAAAAGAAACAATAAAGTCGCTCCAGCGTAAGTATGTATGGCTCTCTTAATCGGTCTCGAATTATATCGTGAACAAAATTTCCATGTAACGGAGATATGTACATAGATATTACCCGCAATAAAACGATTACAGTAATGAAACTTTATATCAGTTAGCAATTAATAATGAACAAAAAAAACTTCAAATAAAGAAAAAATATGACTTTAGGCATTACTAAAATAGATCCTCAATAATCTTATCGTACTTTTCAGATTGATTCGGATTAGATACAGAAAATTTATAATTTGCAGTAATAAATAATTCAGCGCTTTAAATATGTAATAAAAATAACTCAACACGTATACGAGGGATAACATATAAATAGTAAATACACTTCTGCAAATAACTGACGAGCACACCCTGTTTAATCTGAACACGTGGTTCTAGCGCAATGAAATTGGGTATAGAAGTAGTACGAAACTAGTATAACTTACTCTCATGCGGAGAGCGCCGTAACTCTGCTGGGACGGGATGCATCAATAGCGGGAGTACCCCCGCGAGCGGCGTGTACCATCGCTACACGACGAGGCATGGAGTCAATTAGTCGTATGGCAGCGAGAGAGATGGCCAACGATGCCTCCTCAACTTGCCTCCGTAACTGCTCAACGTTAACCGGGGAAATCTAATAACGTTGAAGTCTTCCACCGATCATATCCCAGACATGTTCGATCGGATTCAGATCCAGAGAATGAGCTGGCCGTGTAAGCCTAAGCCTAAGCGTATAAGATGCTCTTCCACAAGGCATGTACTACACGCGCGACGTGCGTTCGAGCGTTCTCGTGCATGTACAGCAAACGTGTGCGCCGCCGAACGTAGGGAAGTGCAACCGGCCGTAGCACCTCATCGGCGACTCGTCATCGGCTGCTGTACACGCAGCAGTCGTACGTCCTCCATATGTAACAGCATCCCATTCCATAATGTTCTTGCTGGAGGTGGATATGGCGTCGTTGAACGCACTGCTCGAGTAGACGCTTACCAGGTCGCCGACGAACCAAAATTCGCGAATCGCCGACGTCCAATTCAAATCGTAATTCGACGGAAAACAAGATGTGCCGTGGGTGGGAGAAACCCGTCGTTCTCAATATGATATAATGGACCAACATGTACTTGTATTCGCTGCATAATGGCGGATAGATTGCGCTACTTAAGCCAGTTTGAGCGAGGGCTGTTTATGGGGATGCACATGGCAGGTCTATCCTTCCATGAGATCGTGCGTCGTCTCCAGCCATCGTTGCCGGCTGTGCAACGGACATGGTGAGAGTGGACTGAGGTATAACGTACACGCCTTCAGCCATGAGCGGCACTGCCTCGCGCAACCACAGCGTGCGGGGACCGCGTCCTTCTGTAACGTCGCGTGCGTCGTCCTGACAGCAACTTTCTGCTGTTTGGCCAGCAGGAACGGAAGGCATATTCACTACGCGAACTGTACGAGGAGGTTTGGTAGGGGCTGGACTGTGTTACGCCGTGCGTGGCAACGGCTCCCGCTCATTGCCGGACACCCTCGCACACGCTACCAGTGGGTCGACGCAAAGCATTGGTGGGTTGCCGGGTGGAGGCACATTACTTTTAAATAAGAGTAATTTAAAGACGATTCTCTGGAGTGTATAGAATAATGTCCATAGGGACTGAGCGCGCGGCGATTTTGATAGCAATATTAGATTAAGTAAATATTATTTCGACGAATATTAATCTTCTTCATATTCATATTCCAAATTACTCAATCCCAATCATCCGTTGAACTTTCATCGCAATTTTCGCCGTATTCTTCTTCTTCTTCTTCATATTCCCGCCTATCCGCTACTTCAAAGGTATGTGAAAAGACGCACGGGGATGAAAAGTGCATATTATTTAATGAGATAAAATACCTATAATACTGTCGTCTATCCTATATTATATATCCTAAGATTAAATCAGAATTTCGAGGGCCCTACACTGCCACCATCCAAATTGGAATTGCGTCAACAGCTTTTAAGAACATCATATATAGCACGATTATAGGCACATTCTTCTCATTCTTGGCCTAGAAGTGGAAAAAAGTATCAGCAACATAAGATAAATACATAAAGATTATAAAAATACTTACCTACCTATATTCTTGTCATGTAAATTTCATTTTTTCATCTGCGACTGAATACGCGTAGAGAGAAGAACAAAAATGTCCTTTAGTATAAAGGTGATCAATAGATATAGCATTACTAATGTCACAGAGGATATAAGCGACAATGTTACATGTATTTTACATATCTCATTTTTACAAAATAATATACACTTTTCATCCCCAATAACTCACTTGTGGATTTTTTTCAGATACCTTGAAACAAACGGATCCAAGAGAATATGAAGAGGAAGAAGAAGAAATATTCAAAATTATCTTTCAACTGAATTTCGTATTCATTACGACCATCAACATTTTTCGGTACCTCCCAGACTATTCGTTAAAGGTTCTTGGTACCGTGCCAGTTTTGTTTTTCTTGTTCCTTATGTATTTATTGCACTTTCATATACAGTTCATAATTTATTTTTTCCCTTTCGTTATTTCACTAAATCTCTTATTTCCTTTCATTAATCTTTTATTTGTATCTGAATCTTAAATACATTCGTTGGTTTGATGCCCCAGTCTTTTTTGGTTTGTCTTCTTACGTCGGTTGCTGGTTGCATACATCTTTTGTTTCATTTTTGTTGGTAATCGAAATATGTATTTTATACTATATGTTGCAAATTTTCATGTTAAATCAGTCAGCACTTTGCGCTAAGAATCCTTAAAGTAGGAATTTCTACCTGGCTCATTTTTTTTTTCGTGGACAAGTACACTACGAATGCTAGCTCACTATTCTGCTACCATGACATGTGAATCTTTTCGACCTGGTTGTATCTGAGTCAACTAATTGAAACTTAATTTATCTAGTCCAACTACTTGTTTCAAAACACTCCATCTCACCCCTGTCCCCCACCGAACCATCGGCATTTTTGTGAGTAAATCGTTCCGAATTTCAACCGTTTTATAATATCTCACGCCAGGTAGATCCATTCCAGTAGAATCGCTGCTTAGTAGCAAGCTCGTATCTATAGAACATTTAATGCATTACGAAGAACTCCCATAGTTTTGTACTGACATGCTTTGCATCCACTAGATTTTTCTCTGTAGACTCTTGGAATTACCTTTGATCACAAAACATATTGCATTCGACGAAGCCCAAAAATGGTCTCCATGGTTGCTGGTGAAACGAGAACATGCTTGGTTCATTTAACGTTTTTAACTTTATTCTTTGGGAGTGCTTGTTTTAGCACCATATTTTCTTGCAAAATGAACTTTAATAAACATTAAGTAAGGAAGACCACAGTTAGACCATTTTCTAAGTGTTTGGATATACACTCAAAGAACGAAAAGGTTGGACAGTTTCAATATGTTGTTATATGGAAACTGTCTGACTACTTTTGTTTGTAGATGTATATTTAACATTTTTATAAGTATTGCAAAAGAAGAGCTTACAATACAATGAGCCATCTCATTTCATCCGTTTTTTAAATAAACGTAACCGGAAAATTAGCTTTAGGTCTTGCATCTCATTAGAAAAAAAAAACTTGAAAACAGTGTTAACCTCTCAAATATAACATTCGAATTTTATGCTTTGATTTTAGGCGTTCTTCCTCAATTGGTAGCTGACCTCATCGATCACAGAGAACGAATCCTACAGGAAATAGCATCATTAAACAACACTGCATCGAAAAGTTACCTTGACCACCTACGAATAAAACAAGGAATCATCAAAAGGATTGCGAATAGCATTTTCGGCACTCTAGGTTTCAAGAGTTCCCGTTTCTTAGCGGAACATCTAGCAAATTTCATTACTAGAAAAGGAAGAGAAATACTATCTGATACCGTTTCGACTTTAGAAAATTTCCCAGCAATTAAAGTAATATACGGCGACACAGATAGTGTCATGGTGGAAACAAATTTAGAAAGTTACCAAGAAGTTGTGGAATTATCAAAAACATTAATAGAAGCTATAAATTCAAAATACAAACATGTTGTTATAGAAAATGCTGGTATTTATAAACCCTTCTATATTTTACGTAAAAAGAAATATGCAGGCATACGATTTAAATCTGCAGAACGAACTGAAGAGGAAATTAAAGGTTTAGATGTTGTGAGAAAAGATTGGGCTGAAATAGCTTCGGTTGTTGGTAAACATGTATTGACTATGATTTTAAACGACACCAATAATATGGATGTATGGATTTATAATTATCTACAAGATATTTGTCAGGATATAGAACAAAATTATGAGAAATATGACGTACAATCTTTTGCGATTAACAAGAAATTAAATAAAGATCCCGATAAATATTCAAATAGATCTGTTGAACACGTTCGCATAGCCCTAAAATATAATGAAACACACGCTGATAAAATGAAAGAAGGCGATATAGTATCTTATGTAGTCTGTATAGATGGATCGGCTAGAAGTCCGTTAGAAAGGGCGTATCACGTGGATGAATTTATAAAATCGAATTATCTTAAAATAGACGTCAATTACTATTTATCACAACAGATTTACCCAGTTGTTAAAAGAATATGCTTACCATTAAGTACCAGTATATCAGGAAGAGAATTATTGATAGCATTAAAAGTAAATTTACGTAAAAATCAGGCAAATACTGAAAGTGGTCGCGTTACCAAGAAAGCTAAGATTGAAAAACCTGAACCAAAGTTGGACCCATCTGCGAATTTTCTCTTAAAGTGTAAAAAGTGCGACAAAGAGAAATTAGTGGCTTATGCCTCCTTAGATTTCATTAAATCTTGTGATATAAACTGTGAAGATTTTAATATTCAACATTTTCACACACGTTTAATTAATATAACAGGTAATCTTCGTTTGTCTTATATCGATAAAGACGTGAAATCGGAAAGGACGTTTTTAGAAATCTACAAGGTTATAATTAATATTCGCAACGCTGTTGAAAACATTCAGAGAACTAGTAACGAATTAGCTTCGTATTTATCAGTTATCGATTCAGTTAGAGAAGAAATTTTAAAAGATGTTAACTGTTGGAATTTTGATATGAATGAAGTGTTCAGACTTGCTGAGAACGTTAAATTTTAGTTTTGTTTTCTGCTCTTATTTTCTTTATGATGAGTATACTGGCACAAATCATACACACATTATTGTTCTTATACCTTCAGTAACAACCCAAGAGTTTTTTGATCTATATTTTAATACTAATCTAAAATAAATCTGCAGAGCTGGAGTGTCGCTTTAGACGACAACTTTAATTATATCTCCAGTACATACATTTTTATAGAATTCATTATAATTAATTTTATGTATATGATACCTTCAATGAAGAAAACAAACTTACGGATATGATAATGTGTAATACTAAGTTTTCTTTTTACATATTGTTAATAAAAATCGAATAAGACCATTTTTTGTTACGAACTATTATTTACTAAAAGTACAACCACTAGAGTACCATAAATCGACGTATTCTTGCGATAACCATGTTTAATTTCATTTCTGCACAAATCTCAATCTAATAATCAAACAAAGCACAAAAGTAATGAATAGTAATTTATAGCCAACAAAAACAGTTGACGTTTCGCCACTAATATCAACGCAAGCAGCAAATTACCTTTTATTTTGGTGACAATTTATATTTTTCGTTTTCGTTGGGCCACTCTGTATAGTACACTAATATGACGCGATTAAAACCTAATAGTTTTCTATTTCTTTCCAAAGCAAATATTAATAATACATATCAAAGAATTATCGTCGGCTGTGGTAAAAGGACTTTTTGGCAGAACGCGCTAACAATAAATGCAATTATATACCACATACCTATCAGTTTTATTAGGATTAATGGTCGTGGTAACCCGACATGTATTACTCCCGTTTTCCTAATAAATGCTAATAGTAAAGTTGCATTTAAGCTGCTGCTGCTGCTATCTGCACACCCACATAACGATACCTATCAGTTATTATTTCTTGCGCCTGGCTGAAGATGCTTTCCACATTTGACAAAAAAATGCGAAAAGCACAAAAAACATAAGTGAACCAGATACCATAAGTTAGTCTCAACAATTCAAAAATTGTACAAGTGTAGAGTGTAGTGTGCACTGATAACTGCACAAAAATATAGAACTTCATTTTGACTGAAAAAAAAAACTATAGTAAACGTAGATAAATTGACAATGTGTCAACATTTAAAAAATGTATTTCGTGCATTTCAAACCGAAACCATTAGCGGAAACTGTTAAAAAAGATGTAAAATAAGCGACATCTATACAGACATTTTATTATGAATTCCAACTACAACAGTCGATATTTGTAAGATGGCACGACATGCAACAAGTTCAACAATTAATGAAATAATAACAGTATACATAAAAGAAAATGTTGAATTGTTATGAATAGTTAGATGAATAGTAGATTAGTGAATTGTAATAATAGTTTTAAAGTTTCTGCAATTAATTGCTATTATCTCTAATATATTTTTTATGTTGGCAGTGTTGAAATCGTAATTGTCAAATTAAACCACAACATAACCTCTTTACATCACTCATTGGAGTATTTCAAAATTTGTTTTTAACTGCATTGAAATATGTTACTATAAAATAAATTGCCATTGTATCACTTACAAAATAAGTTCACCGAATATCAATATGAGCGTTTCAAACGAGGGGGAGAAACGCAAGCTATCCAACGAGGATTGGATAAACTTAACGAATTTCTTCGTTGGAAATAATACTAGGTACCGGGAAAATATTGTCATACCTAAAAATTTAGGCCCAATAAAAGTAAAAACTGATGAAGAAAAAATGGTAGAAGCTGCATTTGAAAGCTGTGCATTTAAATCCTTTATGAGTTGTGTAATCGGTAAATGTCTGATAATCAATTGACGAAATCATAGCAGTAACATACTGTCTTGTAGGATATGGATTGGGAGCTGCTATAGGTTTGTTTTCCTCAAGTATGGGGCCTCCATCAGTAGAAATTGAACAACAAACAGCTAAGCAGGTCTTTAAAGAAATGAAAACAACTACTTTAAGTTACGCAAAGAATTTCGCTTTGATTGGTTTAATGTTTTCAGCAATTGAGTGCACAATTGAGAGTGTAAGCTTAAAATGCTATATTTTGTTTCTTAGTACTATATGTGTATATATTTTATAGGCGAGAGGTAAAAGTGATTGGAAAAATGGTACATATGCAGGTGGGGTTACAGGTGGATTAATAGGATTGAGAGGTAGATTTTTTTTAAATACATTAATTATTGAATTAATATTACAAGTAATACTTTGTTTTAGCTGGTATTAAAGCTGGAATCTTTGGTGCAGCAGGGTTTGCCGCATTTTCAACTGCTATAGATTATTATATGCATTCAAGATAATGTTATGTAATTTATTTAAATAAATTTTAATTATATAGTTTATTAGCATGTTTTTCATTTGCAAATTTGTCATGAAAGCTTGTTCCTAATAACTAGAGCAGGCAAACTGCGGTAAAAATCAGCATTTCTCACACCTTTGTTAATAGTATAACTCGCTGACCACAACAGATATAACAGTGCGGTCGCAGACTTTGTAAATTTTTTTTTTGTGGGGCATGAAATTTTCTACAAAAAAGTCCTGTGGTCTTCAAGTTATAGTACTTATAATGGTGTGATAAATGCTGATTTGCCTGTTTGCCTGGTCTACGGACAATATTCATATTATTGTCTGGTCTAGAAGTTAACAGGAGTAATCTTTTAATAATACCACATCAGATTAATCAGATGAATTGGAGCAAACAAATCGGAATAAAATTTTATTTAGTACTACACAAGGTTTATTACTAATATGGGATTTTAATTAGAGGAACTTTGAAGTTTATTGCAGTTGTGGAATAATTATCACGCCCAAGTGTGGTCAATTTAATGTAGAAGAAGAATAATAATATATGAATTAATGAAAAATTGTACCAACAGACAGTGAATATATAAAATGAATTATTTATATTGTAACATGATGCATATACAACCAACATGGCAGATTGGTACTATTTTAACACAAATATCCCTATAGTTAAAAATAGTTTGACAGAAATGAATTTAAAATTTATTTCAATTGAAACGTAAGTAACGAAAATAAACTAGTGAGACAAGTTTTTGAAGCGAGAGAAGGGGGAAAAAGAAAAAGAGGTAGAACAAGAAAACCATTGAAAGAAGAAGTAAGATTAGCAGCAGAAAAGAGGGGAGTGAACTGGGTAAATATGAAAGGAATGGCAAGAAGCAGAAAATAATGGAGAGAAATGTGGAAGAAGGTACCGGGGACGTCAACTCCAACATAACTCGACACCGAAAGGTATAAGAGTGAGGATTAAGTACGTAAGTAAGAAACGTAAGTAATTTGTTGGAATAATAAAAATAACTTTTAGTTGTATGTTAGTTGTTAAAAGAGCTGACCAATTGACGTTTTAAACAGAGAATAAATATAAAAGTAATGCAAACACGAAAATCTAACCCACGCAATACACAAAGCTATCATAACAAAACATGTGACCTTACTTATTATGGATTACCAACCCAAATGTATGGAAACCAATATTGCAATAATAAGTTACGTGGGTTACAATCTTTTCTGAAAGGTCTGTATATACATCAAAAATGAAACTAACCAGGTTCAGGAAAGTTTGTTACACGAGATACAATAACGTAAAAACAGTTGCATTCATTTCTATTTGCTTGTCTTCTGTACTGATGGCTATTTATCCGTAAAAAAAAACTGGTAGGCCGAAAATTCAGATTGCAGTTTACTAAGCTTTTATTTACATTTTTAGAGCATCTTTAGCACCGATTTTGCTCTGGTATAAGTAGTCAAATTTGCAGCATGAGCAAAGTTTTGCTCACTGAATATGAGTTTGTTTGAACCGCAAATGTAAGTTCTTTATGATTGAACTTGTTCTTTCCTAAAATAAGACGATTTACCGTTATATACATATTATATTAATATGTTTCAATTTAGTTCTAAAAATAATATAATTTTAGTATTTTCTTAGCTAGAATTATAGCATCCATCACCGCATTGCACTAGTACACAAATGGTGGAGGTGCCGGGTCGATATCTTGTCTTTTTGTTCGTGATTGTGTCTCAAATTGTTCTGATATTGTTGGCTACCTGAAAATAGCTGTAATATCTCCTAATGAATAACGCCAGATGGAAAATAAGGTATGTCTTGGTTTTGCAAATATACCAATGGAAAGTTGTTGGAAATTGCAACTAAAATAAAGCATTTACGGTTTCATTCACCTTTTTTAGTAAGTGCTACTACAGCTGTGGATGAGAACTGCGGTGATATTGAAGTAAAAGAGTTGATTGTATTAATGTGCAACTGAAATATTAACGAGCGTATATTTATAGACAAGGAGAAATATTCTAGACTAAATACTTCGGAATAAAGGCCAAATTTTACAGACAAATTTTTTTTTTCGTGTAAGTTTATTTTGTTTGTTCTGAGCATCCTTCATAAAAGTCAATGTGTGCCTTTTGTTACATGCAAATGCGATGTTTTTCTCGTAAACAAAAGTTATTTGTTTATTGGATTTACCAATTCTGACCTCATCTTGCTGTGTACACATCAAATTTAGGCAATTGTTTCCAGTCATGATTTTAAATAAACACATTGTTTTAAACAATTTAGACTGGGTATTATAATTAATAATTCTAAATGCATATGTATGTATTTGATTGTACACGATGTAAACTATTTTCTTATTATTTATTTTAGGTAAATCCTATTCTTGTTAGTAATTTTTTACAGCAATAAATTAGAAATTACCGTCATATTCCTAGTATTGCTATTAAATCATTTAAATGACACATTCAGGGCAATTCTAGACGATATCAATGTAAGTGCCCAAGAAATCTGGGGCAATTTTTTGAGTGGACTGTAATAGTTACTGTTATCTTAATACGTAAACAATTAGTGTATTTATTTAGGATAGTGTGACGCATTTTCCTAGTACTTGTTAAACGTTTATACAGTAATTATATAGTAACAATATATATACAGGCTGTTTCCAAATAACTGCTATATTTTTGAGAGGGCAATTCTTTTTCCAAATTTAAAGCTGGTCTTTCATGCAAACAAAGCTCTTAGGCGTGTCTTTGAAAACTTACACGCTTCCAAAAATGAGAAAAAATTGTTTTTTTTTTCTTAAAATTGCTTTTAAGTGGCTTTTTTGTGGGCGTGTTCCACCAGTGTTAAATTTGGGACGATATACGCAAAAATTGTTAATATAAAAGAGACAATCAAATCAGATGTTTCACACTATTGAATCTCACACTGTTATTTAAATGTAACAGTTGCCTGCACGTTCAAAAAAGTGAATGTTAAATCTATGAGCGCTAAAAATATAAGCCCGGGTGTTGCCCGGAAATTAAAATTAAATTCCCAACTTCAATCAATTTAAGTGAAGTGTGGAATTTAATTTAATTATTATTTAATAAACTTCGCAAACTCCGATCATCTATACAGGGTTTCCCACGGAACTGGCTAGTTAGAAGTTTTCGAATTTACAAAAACACTTCAGTTTTCAAAATGTTGGGTTCGCAATAATAATAATAATAATTTGGTACTTACTGTCTTTCAAAGTTTCAAGTTTCTTGCACTTCCGGTTAACCGGAAGTCGCCTCGAAGTTTGTTATTTTAAATGGAATACCCTATATATTATTACGTTTTTGGATTCAACATCAAATTCTATGCCGATTACAATGAGGATGTGCTATACCTATCTTCAACTGTTTCTAAGATATTACGATTTTTATAAAAATCCTGCTATTTACACCGTTTTACTTAACTGATAATTTTTCACTTACTATAAGTGCCAGAAGTCTGATATTTTAAAACTGGCAAATACTAACATTGTTGCACCAAAATGTAGTCACATTTTTTCTTTATATCATACAAAAAAATGTTACTACGTTTTGGTGAGACAATGTTAGTATTGGGAGTTTTAAAATATCAGATCTCTGGCGTAAATGTCAGAATTTTTATAAAAATCGTAATAGAGTGCAAGAAACTTGAAAATATTTTAGAGAGAAAGTAAGCGCCAAATTATTGCGAACCCAAGATTTTCAAAACTGAACTGTTTCCGTAAGTCCGAAAACTTCTAACTAGCCAGTTCCGTGGGAAACCCTGTATACTATAAATGATAATTTATATTATAAATTATTATATTATCCAGCACTTTTCTAAAATTCTAGTCTTGCATGTGTTTCGCCTAAATAAATATTTACTTTTTGCTGTCAGATTCTTGAAACGCAAATACGTATGTATAGTTCTTTTCACAATCTAAGATGTGCCTGAGGGTTTACATAATTAAAATAACGTTCTGTGTTTACTTATTGAAGTAAGGGAATACTACAGTTAGATTACGAACCACGTAAAAGATAGAAGGACCGTAATAGAAAATGTCAGGGGGTATTATTAACAATAATTGAATATAGGTATACTGCCATGTTTTCTTTTTGAGAAACTTCAAAGACATTAATGTGTATGATGTAAATGTTTAATTGCTTACAATTTACACAATATGAAAGATTTTTTTAGTGAAATAAATAGGTACGATATTCATAACAACGAAAGCAGATGCTGGATTGATAATACAGATATGTGTACCTCGAATGTCCCTTCTTCCAGAGGAAAGAGGATTATAATTTTACATTGTGGTTCTGAAAATGGCTGGGTTGGTGAGATGTTGTTGCCAGCAAAAAATGTCAAATCATCTCAACTTGGTAACCACGAAGACATGACATCAGAATTATTTAAAGAGTGGTTTGAAGCACAACTGTTAGAAGTATTTCGTACAAGGCCGTTTGAATAGCAATACTATGTGGATACCATGGCTGCCAGCGTGGAACACACAGTTTTGCGATTACCACCGTTTTATTGTATATTTAATCCAATAAAACTGATCATACAACTGGTATAGAAAATGAATACTAACAAAATATAAGTTCAAATCAAGAATTTATAATTAATTTAAGGGATAGTGATGCAACTAGTTTTGAGAATTCCGGAGAAAGATTAATTTAACATTCAACGAATAAAGCCAATATAGTTTCCACTTGTTGTGTGTGCTATATGTATGTACTACTATAGAATTAAAATTACTCCTTAATACTTCTCTGCTGTACATACAAGCAGATATTACAATAGGTGTTTGAGTTTCATAGACCCTCACAGCAGGATGCTTCATTAAAGTATGTCGACGCCCTTAAGCAATTTTTCTTATAATGTTTTCAAAAACTTCCCCTTGAATTCCACGACAGGTTACAGTAAACCTCTAACAGTTCTTCAAAATTTTCAGGTTGAGGGGTAAGTACAACAGACTTAAGTAAGTTAAAAGTCAACTAGCGTCCAATCCAGCGATCTCGCTGGCCATTCTGTAGGTCCTCTTCGTCCTATACATTTATTCAGAAATACATTGTCTAACCACTGCCGTACTGGTAGAATATAGTGAAGAGGAGCTCCATCGTGTTGAAAATGTAATTTATCGCCATCAAGTAGGAGATTCCCATATTTATCCAGTTGATTTTCGAGAGAGTCAGTAATCAAAGAATGAATAGCATATCCACATATGTTTGCTATTTAGATTTTCATTAAAAAGCAATGGCCTAATTACTTGACCCCCAATATGCCGGCCCATAGATACATTAATTTTTTCAGGATGTTGAGTACATCCTTCTACAAGCAGATGGGGATTTGCGTTACTCCAATATCTGCAGTTATGTTTATTTGTAAATCCATATAAATATGTAAAAAGTACCATCTTTTTCAAATTAATTGCGAATCGAAGCGCGACAAGTTTTGGATCGATATGCAACTAAAACTACACGAATTTGCACACATAGCGATGCATAATTCAGAATTT
>SMLS01064378.1:0-14144 GCA_004785975.1 Popillia japonica
ACAGTTGGAAAAATTCTGAACAAATTGAGCATATATAGACGGTATCAAGGTAGCAATTTTATCGAGATTTGAGCAAAAAAAATTGGATCAATCAATGCTTTTTCGTAACAAAATATTTTTTTTTACCTGTCAGATGCTGCTGACCAGACGCTGGAAGTACAGGACCAGAAAACATGTTTCAGCATATGCATGATATGTTGCTGAAGCGTAGTTTTTAACTTAGTTAATAAGGTAGGTGGTTTTGCTCAGAAAGAGCACTTGCTGGACATGCACCAGAAGACATGGAGATGAGAAATGTACAGGAAGAAACAACAACTTCCAGACATTGTAGGATTGATTTGTCACAATACTAGTCGATTAGGACCATATTATCAAAGAAAAGACTGGCATTCTGTACAAATACTGCAAGAAAGTGGGTAAGAAATAGAGAGAAAATTAGGATAACTGCACAATAAAAATTGTTTCTGGAAACCACCAAAGCACGTATATGACTTCTTGCAGAATCTGGGAAACTAAGGTCCTAAAACAGATTGAGAAATAATGAAAAATGTTGGAAGCATCTCAGTTTTATGAAGTATTGAAGAAAATTATTGAACTCTAATTCGTGGTAGGTTTAATAAAAGGACGAAATATAAAACAGTTAAGTTACCTGGATGAGCGCATGGGCATAGGGCAAAACAGCAACATAAAAGTAGAAGAATTTGCATACACAGACTGGGTTTGGAGTCTGTGTATTGAAATAGTGAAGGAAATTACCACCAGAAAACAGAACAGAAGATCTACTTAGTTTTAGTAGGAAAAATCGGAAGCAAATTCTTGTGCCATTACTAAGAAAATTCTCAATTTTGAGAAGTTGGGGCCGTCACAGATGAGGAAGGCAATCACTCGAGGATTTTTGCCTTAGTTAAAGAAGTATAATTTGAGCATTTTAGGACAATTCAAACTTTCCTTTCGGCTTCATGGTACGCTCCTAGTTGCAGACTATCTTATGGTTTTCCATCAAATTTTGGAAGTCAGAATTTTGGTTCCAATTTTCCTACTGTACCAACCAAATCAATAGCCTCTATTCAGAATACTAATAATGACAGTTGGAAAAATTCTGAACAAATTGAGCATATGTAGACGATATCAAGGTAGCAATGTTATCGAGATTTGAGCAAAAATTGTTTGGCTCAATCAATGCTTTTTCGTAACAAAATAATTTTTTTTACCTGTCAATATTTTGAGTTTATCAGTGTGCAAAAGATTATTCAGTAATTTTAGACTTAATATTAGGAGGCAGTAGATGCTAAGCCAGTCCACCATCTGAATTGTTTTCTGAGGAAGTTTATGTTCCAAAGTAATGAGGAAATGGAAAAATTGGTTTCCTTTTTGGAAGCTTACAAACTTCAACATCCCAGACCATTTTCAGTTAAATGAGCGCATGAAATAGAAGAATTTATTGCTTAATTTACTTCATGAATTTGTTTGAAAATTCCTAATCATTGTTAAAGGCAAGAGAATAATCGAAAAAGAGATACTTCAAACTTCGTTTTTGGCTTCATGGTACGCTACCTAGTTGAAGACTATCTTATGATTTTGCTTTATGGTTGGCTTTCTACGAGGAATAAACTAGGTTACAGTTACCGCTCAAAAAATTCAATCCAGGAGCAGTCAATGGGTTTTCACCAGGAAATAGATTTTTCACTTGCCAGTATTTTAGGTAGACCAGTGAAGGAAAGAAGCTGCTATAAATTATTAAAAAAAAATTATCCAACAGGTTCTGAACATTGATAAAACCTTTTCACTTTTTAGATTTTTCAACGAACAAACCGTATATGCTGTTCAAATAACTGCTCTAGAATTGCTTTGTGTTTTTTCTTCGTAATGTAGTTTTGGATACGTAGTGGTAACTTAGCATCCTTACCGGTTTCGATCGAGACGTCAGATTCAATTTATGTACATTCCATAAGCGATACAATCTACAAAAAGAAGCGACAGATCGTGCATTTGTCATTTGATTGAAAGTCTGGCATCTTTAAACCTTCGTTGAAGAATAGACAAAGAAGAAGTATGGAAACGAGTTAGACGCAATATCAGGATCTTGTAGTGGGGAAATGAAAAGAAATTCGTACTTCACATAAGTTATATCTTTCGAGTGACATTTATAGATTATGTTTCGAGTTGGTTATTCATTGTTCGTGCTGAAAATATTTTTTTTTCTGATGTATACCTACCTGCCTTCAATTGCTTAAATTTCTGTAATATAAGTGATGATCTCTTTAAATTAGCGTAGCAATTGGGTAATTCTTTGTAGATCTTCTCTTTTTTTTTGGTCGAAACTTCTTTGGGAATTTAGGCGTTTGATCTTTCCGTCTTCAAAGAGCTTTGTTCCTTACGTATTCTCTGTTTGCATGTTGTGGATGCCGCATCGAAATAATTATTAATGCAAACGAGGTATGTTCCTTGCGATAATGCTGGCTTTTGTTAGCATAATGATAAATAATTTTATTTCATTGCGCAAATTGGGTGTTATGGAATTACTTAGAACACCCCGCCAAGAAGGAAATTCAGAGAGCTATCATTACTGGTTGATTGAATCGATAACATTTTGGATTCGAAACATAAGAAGCTAAAAACCATTGTCTATGAATGTATGGTTTGGCGTTAGAAATGGTAAACTAATTGGGCTACACTTAAACGAAGGCACAATCATCTTGATTGCGTGGGAGAAGATTTACTAGATTTGTTAGAACATGCACTTCTATACAATAAAGACTAATGATATGGTGTCAGGACAATGGCTGTTCTTGCAGAATCTGGGAAACTAATGCCTTAAAAACAGGTTGAAAAATGATGAAAAATGTTGGAAGCATCTCAGTTTTATGAAGTATTGAAGAAAATTATTGAACTCTAATTCGTGGTAGGTTTAACAAAAGGACGAAATATAAAACAGTTAAGTAACCTGGATGAGTGCATGGGCATAGGGCAAAACATAGCATCATAAAAGCAGAAGAATTTGCATACACAAACTGGGTTTGGAGTCTGTGTATTGAAATATCGAAGGAAACTACCTCCAGAAAACAGAACAGAAGATCTACTCAGTTTTAGTAGGAAGAATCGGAAGCAAATTGTTGTTCCATTACTAAGAAAATTCTCAATTTTGAGAAGTTGTGGCCGTCACAGATGAGGAAGGTAATCACTCGAGGATTTTTGCCTTAGTTAAAGAAGTATAATTTGAGCATTTTAGGACAATTCAAACTTTCCTTTTGACTTCATGGTACGATACCTAGTTGCAGATTATCTTATGGTTTTCCATCAAGTTTTGGAAGTCAGAATTTTGGTTCCAATTTTCCAACTGTACCAACCAAATCAAGAACCTCTATTCAGAATACTAATAATAACGGTTGGAAAAATTCTGAACAAATTGAGCATATGTAGACGGTATCAAGGTAACAAATTTATCTAGCTTTGACAAACAAAATATTTTTTTCTCAGGTGTCAATATTTTGAGTTTATCAGTGTGCAAAAGATTATTCAGTAATTTTAGACTTAATATTAGGAGGCAGTAGATGCTAAGCCAGTCCACCATCTGAATTGTTTTCTGAGGAAGTTTATGTTCCAAAGTATTGAGGAAATAGAAAAATTGGTTTCCTTTTTGGAAGCTTAGCAACCTCAACATCCCAGACCATTTTCAGTTAAATGAGTGCATGAAATAGAAGGATTTATTGCTAAGGTTACTTCATGAATTTGTTTGAAAATTCCTAATCGTTCTTAAAGGCAAGAGAATAAACGAAAATGGGCTACTTAATCTAATCGGAGATAGACGAAGGTTATTATCGACAGACTTCCTCCAAAACTTAATTTTTTTCCATCTTCCATAGCAAAACAATATAACCGGATATAATTGTATTGCTTTTCCTATTTTATCTTTATTGCATTGCCATAATCCTCTTTCTTTTCTCCTCAATCTCTCAGATATAGCGAACCTCTATATGATAGATTTCCCCCCAACCGTAAGTGGGCGATCGACCCCATCGGTAGGTCGAAACTCAATTTCAGTTAGCGTTTTTCAGGTGGGTCTCGGTAAAATATCATTCGTGAAAATTGAAGGGAGAGAAAACGAAATCGCTTTCTTGCGACTGGCATGAGTAGACTAGGCGTCTTCATATGCTCGACAACCCAAACAAGTGGAACAATGTCATGGTAGGATAAATTCGGAACGGTGACATTCGCGCACGTTGTTGCCGCCCGTGATGGAAGAATAGGCACGGGGAATGGGACTGTTTAAGTTAAAGTTACTTTCGTAAATGGAATCGCGATGGAAAACGTCTTCACGCCTTTTCGGATTTCGCGTTATAAAATGTATAAATGTGTTTCGTTGGGGAGTCTACTAGAGGGGATATTTCTCGTGTTAGGGGTTTAAGTTTTAGTGGTTGTAGTTTCTGGGTCACATAAAAAAATAATAACAGAATATTATACTCACATAGTTAATAAAATTTCATTAAAACATAAGCAATTGGGAAATTATTATACACCATTGCTTTATTCAAAATCTGATAAGCGACCGTGGTCCTTAATGGCGCGCAATTTTGATAAAATTCTCTCCATCATTCTCTGGACGACGTTTATATTCATTTCTCGGATCTCACTAGTCGCAATTTACTTAGGTGCCTCGAAAGCCGAAAAAATTATTCTAGCATGTGGCACAACTTTTTAGTAGACAAAAATGATGAAAAGTAGACAGAAACGAATATTACCGTAACTAAACCAATGTTGCAAAGGTTGTTTCAACAGTGTGGAAACAGGCCATCCACTGGAGCAGGAGAAATTAGAAGTGAATTTGAAACTTTATTAATGAAGGTGCTGTTCCATGGTTTTTTTTACTATTGAAATTAGTAATAAAACAGTACAAAACGGTTTTTTTTTAATTCTTTTTATGGAAAAGTACATTAAAAGTGCACTAATTATGGAAAAAAGAACAAAATTTAAATAGCCTTACTATACTAACAAAAATTAAATTAGACATTCATTTTCTGTCTCCAATGAATTGGACAATTTTGTGCTCCACTTCCCTTTTTATTTTCTTATCAGGTATTTGTGCTAGTCTACTGGCTATAAATTCAGTAAATATCTGGTCTTGCAATTTTGGTGTTGGAGGCTAAAGTGGGGATGTTAGATTTTCAATAGATGATGATATTGCATCTAATACATTGGAAGCATCTTTGACAAATTCGTTAATAGAATCTTTTGTCTTGACATTTCGTTTCGTGATGGATGTAGATTCAGAAAAAAAGTACATTTCTTGATGTGCTGCCACTGTCACCATTCTCTTCATCATACGATTGTATGGCAGGTGTGCATTCAACGTCGGGGAAGTATGTTTTACAGGATGTCTAATTTCTGTTGACCAATTTGTTATCTAATTTCTTGGCAAAACTGACATTGTCTAAAACGTGCTTTAGTGTGCTTTATTTTGGGCTTCCCAACCATTATTATAAACGTTCCTAGTCGGCAGTGCCCCCAGACTCCTCAATGGGGCTTAATTAGTTGTCAGTGATTCTAGCATAATGGCATGAAACCAGATCGGTCCGGAATATTAGGTACCTACATCATCATTTCGATGATGAGTATTAATGAAATTTATTAATTTAGGTAGAAATTAGATAATATAGATGTTTGGAGCTTACCTTTACCTTTCTCAGACCATAATTTTGTTGTTCAAATTTCGTTTTCGTTTTAATTTTTACATTGTCAGAACAATTTGCAATATTGGACGTGTAAAAACCATCGTCCGAATTGGATAATCTAAATATTTCTTATCGTCCAAAACAATATCTCTGTTGCCAATAAAATGTTGACGCCCTAATATTTGGCAGCATCTGGGGTTTATCTCTGGTTGCATTGCGGTGTGTTTGAAACAGTTTCTCCTTTTTCGATATTCTAATCCACTTTTAGTCGAAATTCTGCCAATAGTTCTATGCGCAATTTCAAATCTACGGCCTAAACTGGGCGTAGACGTCCCAACTGTGTCTTCAACAGATTATATGAGTCTCTTATTTTATGTGGGGCCAAAATACTACTGGTCTACTTTTCGGTAAAATGGATGCATAGCAAACCTTTATCACATTATTTAATTTTGCAGTAAATGGTTGACAGTCCAATATTTTAGTCTCGAAAAATGTTAGTTAACAATCTCGCGTTTAGGTACTCGTCCAACTAAAGTATTTATACATTTTGGTCACAGACTACTCCAGACCGGTAACTAAGGTTTCCAATTAATCCGGAAAATTCTATCATTATTTAGTACACAAAGCTATAGATCTGCCCAACGATGTCATATTCTGAGCCAGCAGAGCCAGGTGACGCTACTGAGGGGACTGTTTGCGCATGCGCAAAATCTCTAATTTCTCTTTTAAAAAAGGATAACAACATATTTGTTTGTAACATTTTTGTTGTTTATAACAAGTTCTCTTAACTACCCAATAAAAATGTCAAGTTAATGTATTTGTCCACGTGTTTGTACCATTTGTACTAATAAAAAGAAAATAGCCCGTTATTAGTTAAAAAAGGCTGCATTTAATTATTCGCAATATAAGTTAAGAATAATTTACGACCTTTTGGCCAGCAAGTCGCAGCGCACATTCCCAATGAAGTAAGACAGAAATGGGATGCAAATTCTGAAATAGAAATATCTGTGGATTATGGTGAAAACACGAAAGGATATAGAACGTTAAAGGAAAACAACAGTTGGACAGAGGTTAATGATTTCCCGACACCTAAAGAAATTGTTAGTATAGTAAATGGTATTAACAATAATGGAAAATTTAGAAGGAATCAAGCAATATAAAGCTCGTTTAGTAGCAAGAGGTATTGAACAGATTGATGCAGATTTTGACATATACGCGCCCGTAGCAAGATTACGCACTTTAGAATTTTTATGGCAATAGCCAACAAAATGAAATTACCCGCCATTAGTTCGATGTAACTGGAGCTTTTTTGTTTGGAGACATCAAAGAAACGGTATGTGTATATGAAATTGCCGGACGATAAATTATGTAAGTTAAATCGTTAAATTTATAGAGTAAATTTATTGTTTTTGATTCAAAAAAAGTTCGATATACTTGAGCATTTATTCTGGTTCTTAATCGTATATAAAATCATATTTCTGTAATTGTGCGTTTAAAAGTCTATCATTAAAATGTTACAATCTTCCAACTTTTGTTTTAGTACTCTTGTTAGTATTGGGGTACTATTTAAGTAATATGAAAGTTAATTCCAATTGACTTTATTACAGCACACAGAAGGCAAAAACTAGTATTTTAATAAAATCAATTAGACTATAAATATATATACGAACTATTTCAAATTACACAGTTTTCCCGCCATGGAGCGATCGTTCTATCACCTACGCATGCCTTCCAAAAATGAGAGAAAGAACGAAAATATTATGACACCGTAGTAACTCACAAACGAGCATCTTTTTTAGCCGAGTGGTAACTAGATTGAACCATTTTTGGTAATGACATTCCTCGTCAAAACGTTTTCTCAAAACTTGTGTTCCATGCGTTATTTTGCAAAGAAACACTCTGTACAAGCACGGTACAATACAAATCAGAAAAATTAAATTAATTGAAAATAAGATAAAAACATAATAACATTTCTATAATACTGCGAATTATTTGTACATTTTATTAGAACACGAATCATACGTACGGTGTGGAGAGCAGCCGTTTTTGCAGTTTTTTTTTGCGGTAACTCTCTTTATATCACCTACGCTATCAGTCGCTTCGGTTAAGTATCTACGCGTTTTATCCTGCTCCTTAAAAATTATTATTGTGCGGTAAAGCTAATCGTTTAAATTAAACATTAGTCGATGATTAGTGGTGTACGAAATACTAGTGTGTGAATAAGCGTGTTGGAAGTGATAAAATGGTTTTTTTAAGAGATACATTGGGGATACTGGGATTCGACAGGCTGGTTAAAATACTTGAAGGTAAATGTTTCGTTAACAACTTTGTATACTTTGTATGTAGATACTAATGTTGTTTTGATGCATTAATGTTTTATGTTTGTTGTTTTTGTTTGTTTTCAATGTAAAAAAAATTTCTGAATCCTCAATAGCGTTAGGTTTCATAATGCGTATCTCCAAGGTTATCAATATATTTGTTTAAATCCTCGTATTACTCCTTTGTATTTTAGATGCTTCAATATGCTGGCCTAATCTAGAATCTTATCTACTTACGCTAGTGAATCTTTATATTTATGTTGATAGTATACACACAGATTTTTAAAATTTCTGTTTTCCTTTCTTTACCTTGAAAAGAGATGGGCTATATTTAAATATATTAAACAATTTGCTTGGCAATACCACGAGTTGTCCTCGTAATTTTTTGTATTTTTGTGCAACTTTTCTTGTTGCTTCATATTGTTTTTTATGAATTTAAATTGCATTTTGTTTCTTTTTTCCTGGTTTTAGGAAGGTTAACATAATGAATTTTTCTTTTAAAAAAGAATTTAATTGAAATAGTTATTAACTAGGACTCAAACTTCTTCAAATCGATTTAATTTTCGTAGGAAAAAAAATTACAACTGTAAACTGTTACAACTTACTAAAAAATGAATTCATGTACGGATGATTTTATGTAAAAAAAAAAAAAATTATAAAATATTTATCCAGAAAATAACTGTATCGCGCAATTATTTTGGAATGGCTGTTAGCATTTTTGCTTGTTCTACAGCATAGTTTAAAATAGGGGGCAATATGAATCTCTATATCGTTAGAACTACTATGCAAAATATATTAATTTTAAAATTTTATAATTATTCAGTGTATAGAAGGCACAATAAAAAAACAGAAGTAATTGTATCTGTGTTTTTACAAAAATTGAAATAATTCTCATTTAACCAATAATATTTATATTATATTAAATTCATTAAAGTAGAGGTTTCAAAGAATTATATGCTGTTACGGATTATAAATGGTTTTTTTAAGCCGAGTTATTTATGCGTATGAAAAATTGCAGAATTTCGTGCGCAAAGAAATTAGCTCTTACTGTACTGACTTCTTGCACAATTCGTTATCCTTTCTTTAGGGCATTTTGAGAACTATTATATTCCTTGCTCCACAATATCAATTAGATTTGGTTTCGTGATGTTGGAGATTTTCTTCTAATTTGTCTGGATTTTGGAGAAGCTTTCTCATTACTTTTCTTATTACATATTTTTCCTTATTTAGTGAGATAGTTTCTGTACAATAGAGCTGTGCGCTTTAGGTTGTAATCGTGCTTGCATCCAAAATTCTGAATGGAGGATGTCCTCTTCATTATTCTATCACGTTTTATGCTTAGGACGAAGCAACTCCATACAATAATAAAACCACCACCTTACAATTGTGCTGCAAATTTTGACCAACAACCTCATTTATTTGCGAGCCTTTGTTATTATTTATGATTCTTGGCCTACTGGTGATGTTTCTATTTATTTCTACAACGTACAAACGGATTTTGTGTAGCGATTTGGTCGTGAAAGCCCGAATAATAATTTCAAAAGTTGTCTTTTTTGCAATAAGTAGTTTTGGAAGTTTATCGTCACTTAAAGACCACCCTGGTGGATTTCTGTTGGAGAACTGGGTGAGCTTACTCGAAATACCAAATCTCTTCTTTTCTAAACTGTGTGTTCTTGCTTAGAACTATAACTGGATAATGGATCTCATCTGAATAAAAAATATCCGAATGAAGAGTACCATTAGCACCAGTAGAAGCTGGCAAAATTCTGGTTACTGATTTGTTTAAAACTATAGCAAAGAAATTTCGAAAACTGTTAGAAAAGCTGACAAGCCTGTTTCCAGCGATTAAAAGGCTAAAGGAACTTTGACCGAGCTTTTAAACAATATTAGCTGATTAAACATATTTAGATATAACTAGAATTTTGTTAAACTTGCAAAAAAAATGATAAACGGTCTTATTAACTTTCTAAAACACATATGTATGTATATCGTTCAGGTGGTACTAGGTCACCATTTAGGTAAAATATAGCACCAATTTTAGTAAGTTATAAAACGATGAACGACGCCATATATATGAGGGCAATTTACTTCTGAAGCATCTCTAAAAAGTCTCCCATGTTCCTCTACAGCACATCTCATATAAAATGAATAGTTTCCGGTCACTTCTTCAGAGGGTGCTTATGTGACAAATTCGTTTCAAACGCGCTCTATCCGCTGTGTTCTCGCATGGCTCTAATATAGAGCTCTTTATTTATTTACAACCCGGAACTGTTGTTTACAACGAAATTAATTAAGAATTGTCTTGATACTGGGATAAATCGAATTTAGAATCGCCTGGGGTAGATACCTATCCCTAAACTGTAACAAGAGCGTTTCGGAAAAGTTTAAATATTTACTTCGGAAATGTGATGTAACTCTCCCTCAAAAAAAAGTTCTAAATGAAATAGTCCTGTTCAACAAAAAAAAAGAAGAAAGTTTTATCCTTTAGGTTTGACCCTATTTTATTTATTTAGCACTCTGCTACTACTGGAGAAATATATAGGGTGTTTAAAAAGATGCGGCAATATTAAAGGGGGTGATTGCCCAGGTCAGTTTATACAAAAAACTTCCTATAAACATAGGTCCGCAAACGCTTCGTTACCGATCTACAGCGTGTTGAAGTTTAATTAAAAAAAAAAAAAAACAGTAAGAATTAGATTTTTCCAAAACGACTTGAGATATCATACTGAAATTTTAGGCGTGTTAACAGCTGTGGGAGACACATACTTTGAAAACAACACGATGTTTTTGTCGTACCAGTGGCGCGCGTATTGGCACGTCACAAGCTATTTTTCAAGAAAAAATAGGGCGCCGCTGATTTCTCTAAAACTAAAAATATGTTTTTATTCTTTGTTCAATTGTGAAGAAAAAAGCTCTCTTAATTTTTTATCGTACGACGTACCGTTTTTTAGTTAAAAAAAAACATTTTAGTGCATATCCATTTATCATGCGTACAAAAATATTTTTAAACAGTCCTGTTTTATTCACTGACATATTGAATGAGTCTCGTGATTAATAATTTTGTACGTGTCGAATTTGTTGAAGTTCCTTATCATGAATCGTTATACGAATGCCGAGACGACCGACATGCACTGTATTTATTGACTTGCTGATGGCAATGCATTAGAAGCTAGGCGGTTGTATACTGAAAGATTTCCTGGCCGTATTGCTCCTGATAGAAAAACTTTCGAAAGTATCCATCGGCGTCTTTATGAAACAGACGCATTAAGACGAAATGGAGGAGCAGGAAGGCCAAGGACAGCAAGAACGATAGAGCTGGAAGAGGATGTGCTAGACATGATTGAAGAAGATCGAGGTGCTTCTACTCGAAAAATTGCTGACGCTTTGGATGTAAGTAATGGGACTATTTGGCACATTCTGAAAGAAAATTTGTTGTATCCATTCCATATACAACGCGTTCGAGCACTTCTTCCTGCTGATTTTCCTCCTCGCATTGCATTCTGTCAATGGCTTTTGCTCAAAATGGTTCAAATCCCGCAATTCCTGATGATGATTCTGTTCACCGATGAAGCGAATTTTTCAAGAAATGCAATACGCAATTTCCATAACAACCATGTATGGTGTGACGAAAATCCACATGAAATTGTTGAAGATCGTTTTCAACATCAGTTTTCTTTGAACGTTTGGCTTGGGATTGTGGGTGCCTAATTGGTATTTTTACCAGGGAGGCTTAGCGGAGTGGTGTATGGCAACTTTTTGGAAAACACGCTCCCTGGATTTCTGGAGGACATACCATTAGCAATTAGAGATGTGGTATATCCACGATGGCATCCCAGCCCACTTTAGTCATGTAGCTCGTGATTTCTTAACACAAGCATACGGAAATCGCTGGATTGGCTGAGGTGGACCTCACTTATGGCCTGCACGATCTCCGGACTTAAATCCCCTGGATTTTTTCCTGTGGGGCCATTTGAAGTCCTTGGTGTACGCTACTCCATTGGAAAACGTAGAAGACTTAAGAAATCGAATCATAGCTGGGTGCAACTCAATTAAAACCGATCCTGGTGTTTTTGAGAGAGTTCGCCGGTCAATGAGGAGAAGATTGGATTCTTGCATCCGAGCTCGAGGTGGTCACTTTGCACAGTTTTTGTAATTTTTGGTTGGTAAAATAGTTGGTTTGGTAAAATATTTGTTTTTGCCCTTGAATAAAACGCTTGTTCTTTAAAAAGAATTTTCTGTAATAAATGGACATGTACTAAAATGTTTTTTTTTTTACTAAAAAATGATACGTCGTACGATCAAAAGTTCTTCACAATTGAACAAATAAAAACAAATTTTTATTTTTAGAGAAATCAGCGGCGTCCTATTTTTTTCTTAAAAAATAGCCTGTGACGTGCCAATACGCGCGCCACTGGTACTACTAAAACATCGTGTTGTTTTCAAAGTATGTGTCTCCCACAGCTATCAACACGCCTAAAATTTCATTATGATATCTCAAGTCGTTTTGGAAAAATCTAATTTTTACTGTTTTTTTTTTTAAATTAAACTTCAACACGCTGTAGATCGGTAACGAAGCGTTTGCGGACCTATGTTTATAGGAACTTTTTTGTATAAAATGACCTGGGCAATCACCCCTTTTAATATTGCCGCATTTTTTTAAATACCTGTATATGTATCTCCTAATACTAAACACATAACAGTTATGTAGTTTCATAGACTACAACATTAATCATAAACGAAATAGCTGACATGCATTCTAAATCTAACGGGTTAGCGTATCAATTTTGCCGGAGCGTCATCTTGTGTCGCTTTATATTAACATATAAGCATAAAATATGCCAGCAACATTAGTTAAACGAAGTGGTTACGGACTGCAGCTCGTAAAGATAGCGGAGGACATGAATAACGATATAAAAGTTATCTCCGACTTGATATTATTCTCAAATTCCCCAAGTTTACGACTTATTTATTACAACTTAAGATCTACAAAGTGGAATATACAAGCTATATCTTTTAAAAATATATAAGTTGAGTGCTTAAATCATTTTCACAGATTTTCCGCAAGATATAGTTTATTTTTGGCGTTCCAGTTTTGCTGGAAATATTATGTCATATTAGTTATAGTAGGACTTACATTATGGATTAACTAGAATGGAAGTTCATACTTTAGCATATCAGTATGCTAGTGCAAATGGAAAATCCCATCCAGCTTTTTGGGACATTAGAAAACTAGCTCGAATCCAGAACATTGGGTCGATCAACATCCTTCAAGCAAACGTGGCAATTTTTTATCCTGAAAAATCTGGAATTCCAGCTAAACCTGTCCAAAAACTGTTCATGTTCCACCAAAAATTATAGCACCTAAAGGAACGAAACAATTCGCCAAATAACTAGAGGTGAACTAGAGGTCAATCCTCTCAATCATTGGATTGGAAATCATATTTCGCCGATGATGGGTCAATTTTAAACTCCATATATTGAAAGGTTGTGCGATTGATAGCATCAGAACTGCCAATCCATCAAGATTTGACCATCTTGAATGAATATTTTCAAAATATTTGGAACATTTTGGAAAACATGTCAAACCAATAGTTGAAAATGCTGCCATGTTTCTTTTGAATAACCACGGCAGTCACGTGAACGTCGTTGCCATTGATTTCTGCAAGAAAAACGGGATTCTTGTGATAACTCATCATCTTCATACCAACCACAACATGCAATTACTCGACAGAATAGTTTTTGGGCCCCATCATGAAGATCCATCCCTCCATGAACTTGTGGGTAAAGCATATACAAACGCATTTACCACTTCTAATATTCCTAAAGGATTTGAAGGTAGTGGACTTTATCCTGTCAATGGTGAAGATGAGTTATGATCAGCACACCCAAATGAACGAATCAACGATGGGAAATACGAAGCAAGAGAATTAGAGGCCATGATAGTGGACTTCTTCGACCTCAAATGATATTCAGGGAAAGACTTCTTTTGCGTCTGAAATGGTGCCACCTTAGTCAAAAGCATCTGCTCGCAAAATAGGAGTAGGAAGACGAAGAAGAAAGTCGCCTACTTATCGATATTCCAGAAAAAGAAGAAATACCGACTCTTAGAAGGTAGTCACGCTTAAGAAGGTAATAACATGGGAGAATTCAAGCGGTT
>SMLS01064380.1:0-12556 GCA_004785975.1 Popillia japonica
TCCAATATATTTAAAATCATTCCAATACATTCCACCACACTCCACAACATGAGGTGGAATGTGTGGAATATTCCACCACTATTCGCTACATTCCAAAGCTTTCCAAAGCATTTTCCGCTGCTTTCTACTAGTTTCCGCATTGTTCCATTGTATAGCACTTTCTACCAGTTGCCAGGGACTTTGAAATATATTTGACAATAGTCTATTTTAAGTTCCAATAGTGTGTTATCTGCCACCATGGCCTCATAAATGCCGTGCTCTTTTGTGAACGCTCCATATGTCAGTAGTGCGTTCACTAAATGAATTGTGGTGATCTTGTCTTCTTATAGAAAAATGATCAGATAAATCCTCAAAATGTTAATAAGTTTTTTCGTTTATCTTATATTTTATTTTCCTGATATACTAATCCTCCACTAAATGCAGATTCGTTACTAACACAGCCACAATTCAGTGAAATAAATTCATAAAAAAATATTTTGTGATAAATGGATCAGTATAACAAAGAGCTAGCCAAAACCTGATTGCCCACATCTAATTAATTATTTTATTTAATTAAAGATATCCCGCGGATGAAAATTTTAAAGATATTGCGTCTGAAAATTCCCTTTATCTCGAGCTAATATTGTATTAATTTGAACCATCAGCAGAAAATATTAGGAGAAAATTAAAAGACAAAGACAGATATAGATTATGCAAATCCGTATATTTTACTTCTGGAGTATATCCATTTTCTTTTTCGTTTCTCTTCTTGCGACATCGTAAATTAGTGAAAATCTTAATTGGCATCTCGGTTATTTTCCAAGAAGAATCAGTTCGCGTGGAATGAAGGTGTAAAAAATTAAGGAGCCTTATTAAAATAGTAATGGCACCCGCGAGTTCAATACTACCGCAATTTATCCGCAAGATTTCGGTAAATCTTTCATAAAACTGCCATTCTGAAGAGTCTAGCTTTAGCGGTGGCTTCTTCACGAGTCAAGAAAGAATCAAGATTCATTTCTATGACATTCGTTTGCCAATTCGTTTTGCATAGTTGACTCCTGTAAAATCTGTGTAACACATCCTGCATTCCTATAACATTATCACAGAATAGTGTGTGTCTTGCCGTTGAGCGGGTAATTTTTCATTTCAACGTTGGCAACTTCCGAGCTGCGGATAACACAGCTTAATGGAGCTGTGCAGAATCATGTGTAGAGAGCTACCTACTATATAATGGAACGGAATGGCTAACAACAGGTAAATAAAAGAAATAAATTTCTGCCGACATCGTATGAGTTCTGTTTATGGACTTTTTTTACCATTCTTGTTCCGAGATGTTAACTGGAAATTGGTTATATTTTCGCTGCGTGTATCCGGATTATGATGCTCATAATCTTGTTTATTCATGTTATCATCTCTCTTGATTTGGGAATAATGGAATTTTTTTCTCGCCAATATTACTACACGCCTACAGATACTTTCTTTTAAATATGTAATCTTTAACTTTTCCAAATTTATTGTGGGGATCTCAGATTCGCATTGCACACCTAGCCAAATACAGATATACGCAAGTAATTTCAAATAAACGAGATTGTATATAGAGTGTGTATCTGTTATTGTATTTAGAATTTAAAACAAATAGAACTCATTAGATTATAATAGAGCATGTAACTGTACTAGTTAGAACTCGTATGCATACATCCAAAGTAAATATTATCTTGGACGAATTGCTTCTATGCGCCCGGCCAAAATTCCCTAACATTTTTCATAGCTGCAACCTATATTTGTATCCTTGATTGATGTGCAACTAGCAGATTGGGTTGCAATCGCGGACGTCAATAATTTAAGTTCGGTAATGCGCCCATTGATCATAAATTTGATTTTTATTATATTAATTCCAACGATTAGCGTTGGGGAATAGCACTCTACAAATTTACGCTTGTTGTAATTTATGTACACGATGACTGACGTCGAAACACTAATTTGCTAAAGATACACCGATTTACAATAGTATTTAAGATCGTCAGATTTATTTTCATGAGGATTTGTTAGTTTTTTCTAAACTAAACTTCACGGGAAATTGCTATTCCGCCATTTTATTTTTTATGACCAATAGAATTTTTTATATTTCATAAATTGAGGTCGACGTATGGAGACCCGCCTCCGAATTAATTTACTGGCTGTAGTAAAAAAGAGTTTGGCAAAACCTGGGCACAGTTCCAGACATAACACATCAGAGTATTTTTTAATATTATGCTTTATTACAATTTTTTTTAATAGTATAGGAAGTAAAAAATTGCAATAATATGAATATGAAATTTCTCCAATTGCCAGTAACAATTTTTGCCAATAATTACATCTTTTAAATCTACGGGGCAGTACATTGTCAATTCGTGTTATCAATACTACTTTGGTACCACCAGAAAAGGTTTTGTTGCCCCTGAAACAATTTGTAAAATCACTGCAAAAGAATGGGGACTGTTTGAAATATCAAATGTACAAAATTCCCGAAGCTGGCAGCAGCGAAGTTGAACGAGGGAGTTCTCTCTGGCCCCGAACTAAGAAAACTTTTAACCGACACGCTCTTCGTGGAAAGTATGAATGAGAAGGAAAAAGAAGTTTGGGTATCGTTCAAGGATGTAGTGCGAAAGTTTTTGGGAAATACTAAGGGTTCTGACTACAAAACCATTGTAAACGGATGCTAGTAGCATACGAAGCTCAAGGCTGCAAGATGAGCATAAAGGTCCATTTTTGACACTCCCACATAGATTATTTGAAACCTTGAAAACCTGGGAGCTTACAGTGAAGAACAGGGGGAGCGGTTTCACCAGGATGTTCCTTGATATCGAGAAACGGTACCAAGGAAAATGAGATGTCACTATACTTGCAGACTACTGTTGGACGCTTAAGCGGGAAACTATTTCATTGGTTGTAAAAAAAATTATGTTTGATAATTTTGAATAAACGAGTGCTTTTACCAACTTTTTGTTTGAATTTGCAAAAAACCTTATGTGATAGAAAAAAAAATGGACATCACTTCTTTAATCAGCGCATTCTAAAACACATAATTCAGTAAAAATATCTCATGCAGCTGACAAAAAAAAATTGTGTAGATTTGTGTTATTGGGAAATCCAAGATCAAAGCAATGAATGCATTAATCGTAATAATACAACAACTATCAGGAGAAGTGTCCATAGGAAAGAGTAGCATTGCAGCTTCAATCTGAGACTAGAGGACATTGTGGCTACATTATATTGCAAAATTTTAAGTTAGAACAGAAATTTTCATCGTGATGATCTAGTGAGGCTGCTACTACAATTCTAGCTTTAGGAGATGATGTCGAAGGCTTTTTGGAAATGTTTACCGGAACAAGCCTTCAAAAAACTGAAGACCATCTAGTTCTAATTGTTCTTTCCAAAACGTCAAAAAATTTTTTGGAAGAATATGCCCAGGATGTTCTGGCACAAGTAACGCCTCCCAAATTCTTCAGAAATGACTTCGTAACAGGAATAATCTGACTTATTGTGAACGAGCTTATGGACGACAATTTGCGCGTAACGAAGAAGGTCAAAAATCATCATCTCCCAAAAAGCCCAAATATGACTGCGCATAAAGGCTGATATTATTGATATTTTGTGAGGTTAATAGTGACCAGAAAAACATTAAAGTAGTGGTCTCTTTTAATTATCCTGCTTCTTCAATAGAGAAAGCTTTTGTGAGATTACATGTGTGATTGTTATATTAATACTCTGAAGAGTGTGGTCATTTCTTGCCAACGTTCACTACTCAGCAACGTAGAGACCTAATCACACTATCTTTTTTGTTTCTTAGATTTAATATCTTTGTCCATAAATATGTCAGAATATCAGATTTAAACATTTTTCGAAGCTGTACACCTTTCCGGGTACTAGTTGGTAAATACATCACCTTCAATTTCTAGATCAAACACGAATATTTCATTATATTTGCAAAATTTGAGTCTACCTATTTGGCGATCCACCTCGAGATGTGGCAAAAATGCTTCGTGGGTATTTCTGCGATATTCAAAATAAAGATGCTACCAGTTGGCAGGCTTGCTGTGATACTTTAGCGGCTGTAACCTGTTTATCAGACAACGATGCCGGCTTATTCATTATAATGGTAATGGATTGAAGATGACAGCAAATTTTAATACTACACTGAACCGATAAAAGACATACACAAAATTCCAGTGTACCTACCTTAAATGTTATACTTTTAACTGATGCAGGTAATGAACTGGTTTGTATTACATTGAACTCGATAGTATCGATCATAGTTCTAACGAGGAATATAAAAAAAACGATATATCTCAGTACATATTTGTTACATTATTAACAGACTACGTTACCAGAATATTAAATTGAATGTATTCGATAGTAAGATTAATTAAATGAAGCAATCTTAGCAGCACTTAGGTATATCCTTCGCAGGATGTGTAGAATGTAGATAAAGACGCTGTGGACTCCAACCGATTTGATATGTATATACTCAGCGGCATTAGATGTGACCGAGAAGGAGTAATTTATTCACCTTGATTTTGTGGCATCAAAATGAATATTTTTCTGCGTAGAGATTCATGTTTATGAGAGCTGACTAACATAGAAAACTTTAGTTGTTGCGTGTCCATCTGCAAGTGTTAATCTTAACAAAATGCCTTGAATGAGTTTGAAGACGTCAAAATTGTCACCGTGTCAGTGACTTTGACAGGTGTAGAATTGCTCACCTATCGAGAAAATGGTTTGTCCTGACGGTAATGCCTGAGTATCGTGTGTGGACAGAAGAAGGTAGAGGAACATGAAGAAGACCAACTGGTTCACCGAGGCCTACCACAGATTGTCAAGTTAGGCACATCAGGCAACTAGATTTACAAGACCGTTTTGCTACAATGTGTCAAATCGCTAAGCAATGGTTTGGAGAAGAATATAGACATGTTGCTATGCGTACTCTATATCGCCGCATTCGAACCTTTGCACTTTTCATACCGTCCGCGATTAGTGCTTCCTTTGACTGCGGACCACTATCGTTAACGCTTGAACTGGTGCAGAGAATGACAGCATTGGGAAGCAGAATGGCATAATGTCGTCTTCAGCGACGAATCGCGATTCTGTCTAGGTATGCACGATGGCCGTAGAAGGATACGACGCCGGCGTGGAGAGCAACGCGATATTGCGTTTACTGTTGAGAGGCATGTACACAGGACTATTGGACTAATTGTTTGGGGGGCTACTGCTTATGGTAGCCGATCACCACTTTTGTTTATTCGAGGCAGTATGACAACTGGGCGTTATGTTGGTGATGTCCAACAAGCCACTTTACTACCTTATCTAGATGGTCGTCCAGACGTCCTCTTTCAGCAAGACAATGCACGTCCCCATATTGCTCGTCGAACTATAGATGTTTACCAAGAAGCAGGCGTTAAAGTTTGGCGCAACCACACCTTTCTCCGTATTTAAACCCCATCGAACATGTGCGAGATATCGTTGTATTACATTTTCATGATCCATTCTCTTGTGATTCCGCAGAGGCCAACTAAATTCGGCCCACTCAACAAAACACTCGGGCTTGTATGGGACCAACTAAATTCGGCTCTCCCAACAGACAGGAAGTGTTGGCCAAATAAATCGGCTCCGACTGTCAAGATGTGTTGGCCAATTTGAATCGGCTCCGGCAGTCAGGAAGGAAAGGAAAGATAGTTAGTCAGTAAGTGGATTCTAACAGCAAAACGCGGCCTTTATATACCCTGGCCAGTACCTTTTTATGGCATGACATCATTGTGCAAAAACATTGTCAAAATATACTCAACACATCAAAACTCAACATATGTATACAGGTACAAGAATTAAAAAATAAATATAAATTCGGTAAATATAAACGGAAATAAATAATAAAAATTGTTTCTCTTACTACGAATGCCGGAGTTCGTTACATTGTTCCACTGCAAAACTAGATGATTACAATAAACGTATCCTCTTGAATCGTAAAAACGGCAATAAAACACGAAGAAAATATGAGAATTAATACACTGCAACAATACGCACGGATGACAGCCAATAGATAAGTGTTGATATTATCGTTTTGACATTTCACTTATAAATCCACATTTTTAATAATCCTGGGATTTTTTTTTTGTTACCAACTCAGAGCGGTTCAAAATGATGAAGCAGAAAAATAAGTAGAAAGTTTAGAAAGATGGGCAATGTGGATGACAATATCGAGGGTCACAAAATCACTAAATCAGTTAAGAATTTATTCATTCAATGTATTGAACGAGAATTAAAGGATTTTATAGACAGCCTCAATAAAAGAAAAATCAACACTATTTAAAATGATTATCGGTCTTCACGCCAGAACGCGTCTCTGTTTTTAAAATTATTTTATTTGATTCTCCTGGACGAAGTATTATCGACAACGTAGAGGTTAGATGAAGAAACCGAGGAGACATAAATCACCGACGAAAGAACTCCGGCGAACAGTTGCAGCGAATACGATTACAACTACTAGTATTAACGGGAATGGTATTATAACTCTTGCGGAAAAGCTCAAAGCTATTTCGAAATCGAAACAGTGTTCGCAACAGCGATAACGCTAAAGCTACTACGTTGGAAGTAAATGATTCATTGCTTTTCGACGACTATTCTTGCACTTCATACGGGCAAAATTAGTCCTATTTCAATTATACAGAGTGTATTATTTAAAGCGATCATCTCGACGAAATTCGATTTTTTGCTAACGTACAAGAATTTGGAACCTGTTACACCAAAAAAAGAGTTATAAAAGAAAAGATACTTCAATGTAACACGAATCTCCGATCCTAACCAATTATATTCAAGCAATAGGCTAATTTGTATCTCATTTATTACTAAATGAATACATTCATGTTATCTACTTTTAAGACCGTAGCCCGCGGGTGCAATCGACCTTGTAAAATCTAATTTGCACGTTGTATAATCTTTTCGGATCAACGATCCTATCGCGTATTAATGACCAGCATCATATTTAGATGTTACTTCACAGTCATTGTCTACGCAGTAATAGCCCTATATTGATTTTCATTGTTGTGGGTTATATGTATGTACATATATGTACATATGTATGTATGTAATACATACATGCATAGTACAGATATACGTCAAACATTACAGATGTGTACGAAACAATGGCTTTAATACGATATCGTTTGAACTGGCGGTAATGGCTTTGATACAACATCGATGCGCTAACTAACCGCAAACTGCATGGGTGTTTGGAAATTGTGTCTCTGACCATTAGGGGTTTTATATCGAAAATTTAATTAAAATATAATTTGATATTGCGAGAAATGTTCATCTTTTTTATTACAAATAGGGTCGCATTTCTCATGTGAATATCGGCAGAATTTGTTTACTAAATTAGGTACATCCGTCAAAACATCTCTCCAAAAGCGAAGCTCCAATTCTAGGATAGGATAGGATTCATAAACAGGAAATCGCGATATAATTTACATAAGAGAGATAGCATTTTATTTATTTTCTCATATATTGCTTTAAACTGTTTAAGTAAATAACACATTAGCTGTTTTTATAACTTCAGCAAATCATTCTTGGAGTCAGCGTTATAGATAAATATCAAATTCTTTTGCCTATGTTCGCTTGTAGATTTTGCTAAAAATATCATATTTCAAGGAGGCTAGGCCTTATTGCTTTTAATACATGGCCCTTACCTAGACGTATACCGATAAAACCTATAGTTGTGACATGCAAGAAAATATTCACCATCAAATAAAAAAACGCGATGCCATTGGTTCCTGCAAAGTTCGATTCTTTGCAAATATTTTTTTCAAACTGCTACCACCACCCAGTGCCTCTAAACGTAGAGTGTGCGCACATAACTGAACTAGCTGGGGATGGTAGCCAAATCTGGTTTGTTATAGCTGAAGTTGCTTTTGATTGAGGTGGCCATTGTGATTTTCCTTTGTCCTGGAATGCATCCTCTACCTTTGCCTTCTTTATGAGACTTATCATCTTTGATAGCGGCTCCTTCAAGCCATCACACTGGCATAGCGCATGAACTAGCATTTCCGTTTCCTCCTCCTGCAGAATTTGCAGATAGCATCCTCTCCTAGATCTATGTTACACATACGTATATTGATCTATTATTATTTTGACAGTCTTTCTGTCTTTACACAGTAGATCTCTAGTAAATTCAGCTCGCAGTTCCTTCAAGAACTCTTTTGCTTGTCTTTGTCCCGGCGATTTTTGCCACCATTCTTTGGACCAGCTGTGTATCCATTCGCTGATGGACTTTTTAATTTTCGATGTGGTAGTGCCGCAGAAATGGCCAGCCTCTAAGATCGTTTCTCGCCTTGTTTTCCTTCACAGCAGTGTGGTTGGGAGCTCAGGCCAATGCTAACTTTCTTTTTGGAAGCCCACCTCATGTTGAGCATCAACGCACTCCCAAGCCGGCTTAGAATCAACACTTGCTGAACTAGACCAGCTGGGGGTGGTAGCCAAATCTGGTAATTGTTACAGTTGAAGTTGCTTTTGATTGAAGTGGCCATTGTGATCTCCCATTTGTCCTAGAAGACGTCCTCTAACTTTGCCTTGTTTATGATGCTTATCATCTTTGAGAGCCGCTCCTTCAAACCGTTACAATGACATAGCGCATGAAGTGGAAATTTTCAGATAGCATCCTCTGCTAGGTCTATGTTACACATACGCATATTAATCTACTATTATTTTGACAGTCTGTCTGTCTTTACTCAGTAGATCTAGTAAATTCAGGTCTCAGTTCCTTTAAGAACTCTTTTGCTTGTCTTTATCGTGGCAATTTTTGCCACCATTCTTTAGACCAGCTGTGTATCCATTCGTTGATGGACTTTTTAATTTTCGATGTGGTGGTGCCGAAGAAATGGCCAGCCGCCAAGATCGTTTATCGCTTTGTTTTCCTTCACACCAGTGTGGTTGGGAGCTCAGGCCAATGCTAACTTCCTTTTTAGAAGCCCACTTCATCTTGAACAGAAATGGCCAGCCCCCGAGATCGTTTATCGCTTTGTTTTCCTTCACACCAGTGTGGTTGGGAGCTCAGGCCAATGTTAACTTCGATTTTGGAGGCCCGCCTCATGTAGAGCATCAACGCACTCCCAAGTCAGCTTAGAATTAACACTTATTGAAATGATTGCTTTAGGCATTGCCTGCATGTCAGAGAAAGTAGCGACGCTTTTACCTAACTTGGTCCATCTTTCTATAATACTTCTCTAAGGCAATAATGAATTGCTATTACCTCAGCTTGTAGGAGCAATTCAGCACAGCACAGTGTTGTGGCCCTGCTGAAGCTTAACGAAAAAGACGTTTTTAAGCTTTCTTCCACATGTATATACCAGCTGCTACGCCATATTCCGTTTTATATCCGTCTGTATACCAGTTTGGGTCCACTCTTATTGAAGCGCTTTTGTCCCAAACCTTCTCATCTGGTATTACCATCTGACATTTCTCATTTAGGTTGAATTTCTGAACATCGTCATTACTTAGTTTCCACTTTTAGTAGTTATTGATGCTTCATTGTACACCAATCAGTGCACTGCGGACTTAGCAGTTCCTTGTATGTATGTATGTACATATGTAGTGGTGGCAGGTTTAGGATAACCTCCATTGCCTCGGTAAGGAGTCAATCGCATCTAGCCCGTGGAACACAGTTTACCCTTGTCCATAACCACAAGTGACCACAAGATCATTTTGGCATTCAGGATCCAATTTCTTCGGCATAATCTTCTGCAACTACCGATCGAAGGATTTACCTTGTTGGTTGTTTTCCCCAAAGTATTTTGCCTCTTAGACATATGGAACCACTTTGCCTCCTCTAACACTATTGGCTGTAAGCATTCACTGGAAGTCGATCTTGTTTACATCACTTGGCTACCACATTTAGGGCATACGTTCTGCCACAACTTTAGGAAACCATTGATTAAGTCGTCAGCATATCCCAAGCAGTGAAAATCTTTTCTGATCAGGTCCAGGATTAGCGTAGCCCACAGTAAGGCAGATAAAACTTCACACAAGGAAATGCAGTCTTTGTAACAATTGAATACGAGATTCCAGTGAATCTTCTGGTCGTCTAGGTCCATGAGGCAAGTAGTTACTTGTCCTCGGCAAGAATTTGTTTATCAATACATTGAGTCGCTACTACTACTACTACTACTACTACTACTACTACTTGCGTGCATGGGAATGTTGCGTAATCAAACTGAGATAATATTTTCCACAACTTACTTTTGGATGTCTGAACAACCTTGTTCTTGGGAAATGCAGTTTTCAATCGTGATATGGATGTATTTTGTGCCGTTCTATGCTAACTATCCTTGGAAAAACAACTCGTTGGAGACACTAAATCAAGTACTGAAGATTTAATTTGAGTAATAACTCTTAGATCTTCAAATCTGATGCAGAATTTTTTTGATTTTTTGCCTTTCCAACCACCATCCTTCACAGTATTGCTTATGACCAAATTCGATCTTCTCCTGTATTGTTTTGATTAATTTTGCAAAGATCTAGCACAGGACAAGACAGATACTCATAGCAACATTGCCAGCTGCCAAAGTCATTACTACATATAAATTTAGTAAATACAAATATTTTCTGGATTGCACAAATTACTCAAGACGTAACATCTTTCGTAAATCACCCTACTTTAAGTGCGCTTCTGGAAAGTTAGAAGGCATTCCTACAATTAGAAGTCGCAGATGTGTATGTGTAACATCAAACATACTGCGGACAATTTATCATAATATAATAACAATTTCTCATAGAGTTAAAGCGTTAATTTGCAATGAAACACTTCCAGCAATGCTGGTCTTATGTTCCACTCAACTGCCAGCGCCGTAATTTGATTTCACGATCTCTCTTTAAAGAGCGCTCGCACACCAGCACGCAGTTCCCAAAAACGAATACCAACCCGAAGTTAGGGCTCTAATTAATTCTCGGAATGCTGTTGTGTCTCTCCATCTTCCGTGTAATTCCCCGTATAAAATTTTTCGGGGCGAATTAAAAAATCATTTTCATAATACTTGAAATATTTAGTTTGATTTGTAGCACTACACGTTTATTGATGTGTGTAATTTTCCCCGAGAGATATAGCGTAGAGATAAATTTGTATATATTACGAGGCAAGTATGAAATATCGAGACGATCAACGTTAACGACATCGTAAAATAGTATCTATGTATATGTATGTATGTTTGTGAGAATTTTTACGGCATTCACTAACATTGTAATTCATTTAAAATAACGAATTAATGTTTTCAAATTTACGTAGATGATGTACACATTTGTAGACGTAATAAAAAGGGTGTTCAAACCGTGTTCATCTTTATTCACATTTTGATTGACGTTGTCTTGCCTAACTGTTTCCCTTTTGCTGTTTTAACGCTTAAAAGTTACTACATAAAACAGCGCACTAATGAAAAATACAGAATAGATGAGTGTGAAGCTAGTTTTAGTTTGTTTATCGTGAGGTATCTTCTTCTGTCCTAAATGTTTGTCTATTTTAAGAACGTAGACTCAAGAACAAACGCCAGGGCAGAGAATTTCAATCAGGCGACTGTTGTATGTTGTATGTTGTATGTAACAAACTGAGAAAAGGCCACCGTTCGTGTAACTGTATTAGCTATCCAATTACTTCATTTTTTCCCTTTAACTTCAAGGTAGTTTTTGTAATACTTTAAAGGTATTCTTTTTCTCTTAAACTTTCTGTAGGAGTAATTAACAGTTTACTAGCAGGAGAGGTTAGAGCAGTTGGTGATCCGACCCAGTGTTCGAATGTTGTTGGCAACGCTGCTGACTCGAATTGAAGTAGCAGTCGCTGTTGGGTCATAATTAGCAGTGCAACTCGATCCATTTGAAAATTATTTGAACTGGTGGTGCTTTAGCAGTGTAATGATGAGTAGATCTATAATTAAGTATAATATTATCTTCCTACATCATGCAAGATTTATATCCAAACGTCTCGTTGCAACTAAGGACTGAACTACTCGGCGCCTCCACCATTATGTCACGTGTTCGTTAACATTCACTTGACTTCATCTTTTTATATTCTAATTTCGTAACTGGTAGGCGAGTCTTCCAATTTGCGACTCTATTGTTGAAGACCTCACGAACTGACTATCTAATCAGAATTTTTCAACGGACTAGTAGTAGTTTGGTGCTGTTTACTCGATCTCTGGCGATATATATGGATGAGGACACTATACAAGCTTTCCGGCCATCAGATTTTGGTATGCAGCAATCGAGTATTGGGTAAAATGATGCTATAATGAATTTAAAACAACATATCTTTATGAATTTAAGTATTATACCAGAATGAATGGATTCAGCATCCTTTGTCCTATTGGTGTCCTACTGCCATTGAATGCTTTGTTATAACATTGCATGTGATCGATTGGAAGTAGGACTACAACTACAGAAATACTTTTCAAGTAGAATATTTAAAAGAAGTAGTTTCCAATTAGTTTAGGCGTATTCTTGTTGTCTTCTCCACTAGTGCTACAATGATTGGTATGGTGCCCAGGAACAGAGTGCTCTAAAAAGA
>SMLS01064383.1:0-19992 GCA_004785975.1 Popillia japonica
TCATCGGTCATAAAAAAGGATTAGGATATATGGTGTGCTCGGGTTCGTGTTTGGAATTTATTAATTTCGGGTACGGTAAAGGGGTTCGTTTCTCGATATGTTCGGTATGTGTATGTATGTATGTACATTAAGGATATCCTTAATGTTATATAAACGTATTTGATTAAGAAGTAGTTTTAATTAATAGAACAGATAAATATGCAAATTGAGTTTAAACTGTTTTATTTTCGTTTTAATTCCAATTAAAGGTGTTATCTTGAATTTTAAAGTTTTATACCTTATTAGTTAGTTAAGGAAATAATAATAATTTAGGATATGATCTTCTGATTTCCTCCTTAAAGATGTCATAAATATTATACACCTTTACTTCTTTTTCTCTTTAACTATCGTCAGAAATATTTTGTATCATGCTACCTAATCACTTTCTAAGTTCTTAAAAGCAATCAAAAATATAAACTGGTAAGCCTGCAAAAGTAATTTTAGGCAACAGCATGCAGCTTGATGTTGTGACAACTGCACTGCCTTATTCCTAGTAGAGTATCGACAGCCAAGCTAAATTGGTTTTGTACATCTTCAATATAGAGGTAACTCTTCATTCTTTTATAAAAAAAAATAGTTCGATAAATCTGTAGTCCAGAATTCACAGCCCACACGTGGGCTTTTGGATGTCTAATTTTCCATATTATGTCTAAATAATGTCACATCGATCCATATTTCTTTTTTTTTAATCTTGTTTGCCTTCTACCACGTATAGGTTATGCATAGGTTATGTTCCAAAGTTTACTTTGTGAACACGTTAATTTATTTTCAAAATTTGCACTTTCTACCAACTAGAGTTAAAGAAATAATTGAAAAAACTGAAGATTCCGTAATTTTAATTTGCTTTATCTTATTGATATTCAAAATTTTGTAATTCTTTTTTTTTAATTATTCTAAGTTAGTTTTTTCTAAAATACAAAATTTCTAAATGTTGAGCTCCCTACCAACTATAGTTGATGAAATAAATGATAAAATAAAACTCAAGATTTCGTAACCTTTCTATTTTTCCATCTTATTGAAATTCAAAGTTTTGTAGTTCTAAGTTCTTCCAAATTGTTCTCTACAGGCTGTCCCTTAAATGCCTATCAAGCTTCAGGTAGCACCCTTCTGTAAGAAATACTACCCTGAAAAACGCTAACATGAACTTCCTATAACGCTTACTTTCCTTACACAACTTAGTTCAAGAATAATAAGTTATAACACTTGGCAACATTGGTGATGTCTTTGCATTTATGGAAAATTATCGGGTAAGTCGACATACTTGTTACAAAATTTCCAAAAAATACCATTTTCAACTATCAACTTTAACACTCTCTTGCAAGAAAACTAACACTCAAAGACTTACTTTTTCTGTAAATTTGCTTTAAACATCCATAAAGGAAAAGTTCTACCTGAAGCTTTGCAGGTATTTAAGTGACACCCTGTATATGGTTTCAAAATTTGTTTCTTATTATGAATGATATGACATGATGAATTGAAAACGATAAATTCTGTTTTCCACCGCCCTTCCAACTTCACCTTTCCTGAAAAAATCTCAATCCAAAATTTTCGAAATTTGAGCTTCCTACCAAGTACAGTTGATAAAATAATTGATAGAATAAAGCTGGGGATTCCATAATTTTTCTAATCCTCCGTTTTATTGAAAAGTTGAATTTTACAGTTCTAAGTTCTTCCAGATTGTTCTATATTCTTCCATTAGATAGTTTGTGAGGAAGTTAAGACAAGCGAAACCTAAAACAACCTAGAATAATTTTTTAACTTTAAATTGTAAACTTCAGAAATGGATTGTTTTCAAAATGGTAGCCAGCCACCACCTCAGGTGGCTAGTATAATTATGAACCTTTTACTCATTTAGAACTATACATGGAAAAAGGCTGAAATTTTTGAAAAAAAATATTGAGGAAAATAAAACCTAGAACTACCTGCAAAAATTTTCAAAATTTTGTATTTAACAACAGTTGGAGGAGCTGCCAAATTCCGTTTTTTTTTCTTGGTACTTTGCGACATATGCATCCAAAGAGGCTCTAACAGTATAGCACAAACCTCAAGCAACCTAGAAGAAAACTCTGTCAAGTTTTATTTTCAAAAAATTGAAGCTAGAAAATCTAAGTACAATACTTTCAATTATGTCATAACCTATACATGCTAGAAGACTAAAATTTTTTTGGAAATATATTCATAATTAATTAGAAAATTTAAAGATGAATTTTGAAAAAGTTGGGCGTAACTTTCTTCTGAAATGTTTCATGCAGTCTGCATCACATAAAACTAAACCAATATAGAACAATTTTGAAAAAATTGTTAATAGTTCCAAACCGAACCAAAAAATGGAAATTAAAGAAATATCGCCAAATATCTTCAATTATTTCGAGAATTATTTTCGTTCATGCAAAAAGGTGGGTCATTTGGGAAACATAGTGGAATCACCACTAATCATGCAAATTTGCCTGCAATGACCTGAATCATTGTACATCCAACCAAGTCAAAACTGCAAGGTGTTTAAGTGTTTCGGATCAGAATTGGGCCTGGGTTTTAAAAAATTAAAGTCAGGTTAAGGTCAGATCTGTGGATTTTCAATTATGTTGGACCTCTCTTCGATTTGATTCAAAAGTACGTTAAAGCTAGGTTCAAGATCTAGTCCAAAACAGCTGAACAGCAAGTGAATGCCAGCTTGAGGAAATTACTTGCCGATTGTTCGGAAAACATAACGTGATGAAAGATGGTTGCAGGTTTTAGGAATTGGTGACAGTTGGTGACATGTTTTAGGAAGTGATGGAAGGTGGTGGCATGTTTTAAAACTTAGTGAAAGGTGGTGGAATGCTTTAAGAAGTGGTGGAAAGTGGTAGGACGTTTTGAAAAGTGATGGAAGGTGGTGTCATGTTTTAGAAAGTGGTGAAAGATAGTGGAATGTTTTAAGAAGTCGTGGAAAGTGGTAACACGTTTTGTAAGGTGATGGAAGGTGTTGGCATGTTTTGGAAAGTGGTGAAAGGTGGTGAAATGCTTTAAGAAGTGGTGGAAAGTTGTAGGACGTTTTGAAAAGTGATGGAAGGTGGTGGCATGTTTCGAAAAGTGGTGATACATTCACCACATTCACTTACAGGTCCAAAATCTAGTTGAAAACAACTGAAAAGCAAGTGAATACCAGTTTGCGGAAATTACTTGCAGTTTCTGCGGAAAACGTAACGTGGTGAAAGATAGTTGCAGGTTTTAGGAATTGGTGATAGGTGGTGACATGTTTTAGGAAGTGATGGAAGATGGTGGCATGTTTTGGAAAGTGGTAAAAGATGGTGGAATGTTTTAAGAAGTGGTGATACGTTTTGTAAGGTGATGGAAGGTGTTGGCATGTTTTGGAAAGTAGTAATACATTAACTAATTTGAGAAGAATTCAGAATATTTGACATTCGACCCATCTTCGATTATCTCCTTCTGGTAGAGACTCCCAGTAGGTACAATATTTTTGTATGATCATAAGCTATTTAATTTTGTTCTAAATAATATCCAACAGGTTGGAAAAACAAATTCGTGAATATATTTTAGTTCATTATTAAGCTTTTCAATAATGCAGAGTTCTTATTTAAGCAACCTGCACACCATCCACATTTTAATTAATTCTGTTGCTATAAAAATAATTAAGCAGTCAAGACAATAATCCAGACATTGTCCCAGGAGCTCTATAACTCATGACGTAAACGATGAATGTTTATCTCATTTTACCTTTTTAAAAACCACACCATGAAACTTAATTTTTTTTTGTAGGTTCAATGCTATCTCACCAGGAACATTCGAACCGATTTGGCAGTGAAACTGTTCACAATACAGTAATTAACAACAATAAAAATGCGTGTACGTTAACAGTTCCCTGCAGTCAACGTTACAAAAAAAATGCATCGACTGAAACTAGCCTTCATTTACACCGCTTGAATTTAAATGATATCGTGCATTGTTTTTTTCACGATAATAGCGACAATTCCGATAAAATGATTGTTCTCCTTTCGGTAATAAACACCATCGATTAAGATTCCTTTAAACACCGATTAATTGCCCTAATGGATATCTAATTCTAATTAGAGCCTATTCAAGAGAATATCAGCAGCGAACGCGTCATTGAAATATCTCGTCTGTTGTTAGAGTAAATTAATTAGCCTGCCTTAATGATGATTTCTTCCTTGTTGCATTAGCAAATCTTACGAATTCGCGTCTTTAAACCTTGCTCGTTTAAACGCATTAATCTTGGATGACACTCGAAGATCATCTTTAGTCATTATAAGCTTGGCCGTGCTGCTCTATCTTTGTAAACTGGTCTAAAACAAGCGTAGCACGCGAATGCCAGCACACCTGAGTATCATTTGGACATGTGCGTAGCAGGAGCAAGCGTTAATTTTACCCAAGGTAGAAAGGAATTAAATAGAATCATGCAAAAACAACTTTGCTCGCTTTATAAGTGACTGCCTTAAAAAGACACTACTTGAAATCGTATGAAAAAAGCGATGAGATTTATCTTTATATAGCAGACTCGGTATTATATTTACGTCGAGCTAATCTGCGGTCGTCTCTAATTTGGTATTCGTTATTCAATCAAAACAGACGTTGTAGTTAAAAACCGTATTCTTATTAAGCATATTATGGTCATTGTTCTTCATCTGTTCTAAGTATGGGTAACAGCTTTACTATAATGCACACAATGGTGATGTGTTGTGTATGCAGGTACATACACAAAGGATTGAATTATAAATTTAAACGAGTGTACTTATATTTATATGGTTTAATAAATTATTGATGAGCTGGTTTTGTATGTATTTATGTCTCTAGTTAGGGAGATTTTTGTTTCTTATTCTTATATCGTCCGAATTTGGTCACAAAATAAATAATAAATCTCGAAATGTAAACAAAAGATTGCGTTTAGTTCAAGCAAAACTTGTCCAACATTATAGAGTTCTCCACTTTCAATTGGATTAATATGGAAACTTACTCTAGTCTCTATCTGTAGGGAACCCAAGTGGTGCAGATGGTGAAGTGTTTTATGACATAATAAGAGATTAAATTAATTCCAAACTTATCAGAATTATTGTCTCCAATCTCAGGCTTTTCTATTTTATGAAAGCACTGATACATTTTTGTTGGGTCTATGCAACTATAAAGTTGTACCAACAATTCTTAAACCCTACAAAACGACCTCTCTTCTATGACATTCCAAAAAGAGAAAGATTTTTACCTAAATGTCCCACTACATTAACTTCTTACGAATCTTAAAGATTAACTTGCTACAATGATTTAATTCCTAAAGCCTCAAGCCTTGATAAACGGCCGTTTGCACCGGTTATGATTAAGTCATGATTAAATTTTAAGTATAATTAAAACTGAATTTCCGTTGCACCGACACTTTAACTAAAAATTAAATCCTCAATTTGTAATTATCTTTAATTCATACTGAAGGTATGAATTAACTCGGAATTAAACTGTGCGCAAGCGCATTTTCGAAGTGTATTTGCATATTATGTGTATGCCGTGTATTAAGGTTAGGTTTTAGTGAAACTTTTTAATTGCGAAAGTGTTCTGCAAATTAGCGAAAAATTATTTGGAAATTACTCAAATAAATGATTTTATACTATTTTTCAGGCTACTTTGTGGAACCAACACCATGAATGTATTTGATGGTATACAAGAACCAGATATGGACGATTTGATAGTCCTAAATTTTGTACAAAAATTTGTTGATCTCGCGTGCTTGTCACTCATTTTGTAAATAAAATACAAATATTAGGACACTGTTACAACTACCAAAGCAATCCAAATCCAAATTAATCACAACAATGCAACATAACCCTTACGGCAATGTAATGCCGGGTAAAATGACGCAGCCGCATTGGATATTTTCATGGTATTGGGACATTGTTCCCAATATAAACACAATTTTTGGCTAAAAACTCTACTTTGAGAATTACCAACCTAGGTATATTCCTATCGCAAACTTTTTAATTTACCTACCATTAATTAAATTTGCTTGGTGCAATGCTAATCATATTTAATTCATAATTAAATTTAATTTTTAATTACTTAATCAAAATGTTAATCGTAGGCGGTGCAAACGGCCGTAAGTCTCTTTTCAATTTAGAACGAAGTAGAGCATGGTCTTCACCTCTGGCCACAGCAGCACTTATGGCCACCAAATCATAAAGCTTGTTTTAAATTGTTTGTTTTCCCAAGAAATTAGAAAGCAAATTTATCCAATAGCTGTCAAAAAAAATACATTTCTGATTTTGTTCATTGTAAAATGGATCTGAATCCATCATTATACATTGCTGTCACACTGACAGATGATATACATTCATATTGACACTACACTAACCTCGAAATTTTAATCTAATTCACGATTTGTATCACAGTCATGATTGGACATTTTCTTTGTAAATTTGTATTCAATAAAATACTGCCCTCTTAATGTCTTTCATTGTCTTGATCAGACAGATCTTCAATGATTGCTGTCACTTTGATGATGTAGATAATATACATTTGTAATTACCTCACCATAACCTCCAAAACTTAAGACACCTTTCATTTGCGACACTTTTATGCAAAACTATGTATCAAAATGGGATAAATATGCATTTGGTGCATACAAGTAAAAAACGTTATTAGTAATGAAAGAACAATCTTATCATTTTTAAATTTGATAATAATTTAAAACTGTTATATAGTTTGTCAATTACAGCTGTCGCATTGACAGGTAATAGACATTGACATTTCCTTCAGATAACCTCAAAAAATTTAACGATGTGTAAATTTAGGTATAATTGGAGAATTTTTTTGTAAACACTATCCTCTTGATATGCTTGCATTGTAAAATGATACTTGATCTGTCATATAGATGTTACATTGATAGACAATATTGGAGAACATTTCTGTAAGCTTGCAGTTAAACAAACTGCAGTTCTGATATTTTCATTGTAAAATGTTTGTATCTCTGTGGTATAGTAAAACAGCTATCACTGTAAATCGAGAAACGGTTCTTCAGATTTTTTGCGTTGCAAAATGGTTCTCAAACTGCCATATTGATTTTCTAGCAACAGAGGTTTTCAAAATTCGTGATAATAGGAACAGTATTTCTGGCTTTTTGTACAGTAAACTGGTTCTCAGACTGTAAAATGGCTCGTTAAATAGCACTGTCACACTGAGAGATGATATAAATTCATATTTGCTTCGCAATGTCTCTAATGGTAAAAACTCAAGCAGGTGTACATACATATATTCGATTTTTCCAGTAAACAAAAAAATGAGTCACATGGCCTACAATCGTTTTTGCTCTCTCATTATTTTTTTTTTCTATTGATCATGATTGAGCAACGTTGTGATATTGGCATGACACATTGTCACGGTAAATTTGACGACAGTCAACACACTAAAATTTAATTAGCGCTTATTTCAATAATTATTATAATGTTAATAAACTAAACTAAACAATCAATCAAGTTCCAATTACCATTATGTCTATCATCTAACCAGCAACGTAACGTTAGAATTTCCTACCGGCATGTTTGCATTCCTAATTAAGACACGTACACTTCAAGTATCCTATAGTTGGTGATACGAAAATTTACCAGCCAATAAATGTGTCAAAAACTTCTCAAACGCTCTCCCGGCGTAAAGAGCCAACGATCGGGGGGAACGGAGAACGAGCGATATCCGGCGCGAACGCGTGAAAAGAGAGAAAATAACCTTCATTTACGTTTCAACGACCCGATCGTTCTCTGTCAAAAAAATACTTCTCTGCCGTTTAATTTATTTCAACCGTGGAGTTTAAATCGGAACAGTTACCGTACGCCGATACCTTAATATAATCGTATACCGCATAATCTTGTATGTATGTATATAAGCGTGTATATGGTAATGGATATGAATGCTTTACATTTTGAATTTTAAACGTGTTCCAATGAGTTTAACAGTTGTTTTCGTCTGGACGGTATCTGTAGTTTTGTAATGGTATTTGGAGTTATGGAAATATTCCCTGATAGGAATTGGATAGATTTAAATGAAGATGATCAAATTTACGTTCTCGTGATTATAGTTGCTTGCGCTTAGGCCAGCTGCTGTCCAGTTAACTGATGAATATTGCTTTCAAGATTATTCCAAAATATTCGTATCTAATAGGTATTCAGTGCAAAATCACAGCAAATTAATCATTAAAGTCAAATCTGTTCAATGGCCTGAAATAATATGTCAACGTTTTGGCAGATCCTGGTATTAAATTTCTGACAGAGTTGTTAGATGCTTTGCTTCTCCATGCGCGTTATCCCCCTGAGACAGTATAGAAGTACGATTGCATCAGCTTCCGCTAACACCACCACTGCTATTACTAAATTTAAAAAGACCTCTTTTCAGATTATAGTTCAGATAAGTTTTCTTTGTGTTGGGATTAATCTAAATTCGCACTTGCAATCTTTCACCAATCCCCTTTCTTTATCCTATATTATAATTGCTTAAATTTTACACTAGTTTATGGTCCATAAACTGCCAGTTTAAAGTTCTTAGCCCACAGTCCTTGAAATCACGGTGGTTAAAGTCACTTTAAAATACGAAGAACGGACTGCTAATTCTCAATGTCAAATAACTGTCAAAATCAACTTGAGAGATTTTTTGCCGTATCGTGGATGAATATCGTGATATTGGCAAAAGAAACTCTTGCATTTTCAGATAATCTCTTTAGATCTTCTGTAGCATTCAGGTTATATTACATATTTTGATAATTGTGGTGACATATGATTGATATGTGAATCCAAAGTCCAAGAAAATTATAACGCAATATTATGGCAAATGTTTTGCTTAACCAATAATTCTAAAATAGAAGCTCTTCCTGCAAACGTCATAAAAATTGCAAAAATTTATTGGGATAGAGTTGCTTTTTTTTAATCTTTCGCAAAATACCCGACGGAAGAAGAACAACAGTGAAGAGAGCAAATAATTTCTCAAAATGATCTATTAAAGTTTTTGAATAGGGGGTCACTATCCTAAAAAAAAATTGACCAAATCTAAGGCAAAATTGAGCTATTCTTGCAAGTTCAAATTTCTTCTGAGCGTCCGTGCAATATTTGAAAATTAAAATAAAATACTCTTATCCATATCCTTTTATAAAATTCAAATTAGAACGCTCTTTCCCAAAACGATGGAAATATCTTCAAAATTCTAGAAGATTGAGTAATCTGCCTTGCACAGATCATAAAAGGATTTGACAAAAAAACTAAATTTTCTTGTGCCGTACTTTCAACCGTACCAGTTAGGACAATTCTAAAAATGTTTAGTTCTGAAAACATATAGGGTAAAACCGAATCAAAATGGAGCAGATTTTTGATTCGGACCGCGGCCGTGGAAGCCTACATTTAACTAAAATCGAGCTATTCCGAAAATTCGTTTTTCTCCAGAATTCCCACTCTAAAAACTTAAAAAAAAAGTTAAAGTTTAGACAAAACTAAAACAACTTTGGGGAATAATTTAGTTTTCGGAGTTCCGATGTGGACTGAACCCCCCTCTCATCAGGACTTCTTTGAAATTCTTTTAAAAGTTTAAATTGTCTCTGTTCCCAAAAATTCTATTTTCGCCAGAATCCCACCAACTCCAAAAACTTTACCAAAAAGTAAAAGTTTACACAAAACTAAAGCAACATTGGGGAATAATTCAGTTTTCAGAGTTCCGTTGTGGACTGAGCCCCCCCCCCTCTCATCAGGATTTCTTTGAAATTCTTTTAAAAGTTTAAATTGTCTGTGTTCCCAAAAATTCTACTTTCTCCAGAATCCCACCAACTCCAAAAACTTTATCAAAAAGTAAAAGTTTAGACAAAACTATAGCAACATTGGGGAATAATTCAGTTTTCTCAAAATTATTTTAAAAGTTTAAATTGTTCCTGATGATGTGCTGGTTCCAATGTATCATTTCATGATCACAGTTTGAATTTAATTTTGAATTATCTAGGGAATTTTCGGAGGGGTTGAGTGGGGTGCTAAGATAGAAAAATGATTTTTGAAAGTACTAGCACGATCAGTACGATTTGTTTATTTTATTGGCTTAAGAACAGAGCTCTTTTGTTATTCGAGAGATAGTGTTAATAATTTTTATTGGCCTCTGAACAAATTATATTTGATTAGGGCACGTATGCTCTAGCAGACAATGCAATTGTTTGGGTTTGATCATTTCAAGAACAATTGCTTCGAAATGCATGCAAAATGAACTGATCCAACTGATTCTAGACAGTCTCGATTGTAGCCAAGTTAGCTGGGCTATTTTCCGACTGCCAATATCATTTGGGATTTACCCATTTGGAACTACGTTTTGTGATGGTTTTTTGTACTGCAATGCTTCCAATTATTCTTGTTTTAGCCTTGTCTGATTTTGAATAAATTCATCATGGTTGTGGGCTTCTATGGAAGGTGGTTGGTCATGGTTCAATGTTGGTAGTAGAGCTAATTGTTATGGCGGAAACTCCTTAAGTCTCTAATGAATTTTGTGGATTTTTAGAATATATATAAAGTAGTTATCTAGGTACAGGCACATTGGAACAGCCTGCACTTCATTAAAATCGAGCTCTTCCCAAAAATTCGGTTTTCTCTAAAATCCCACCAACTCCAAAAAGTTTGTCAAAAAGTAAGAGTTTAGACAAAACTGAAGCAACATTTGAGAATAATTCAGTTTTCTCAGAATTATTTTAAAAGTTTAAATTGTTCCTGATGATGGTCTGGTTCCAATGCATCGTAACACCATTTTATTATCAAAAGTTATATTCAATTTTGAACATTATTCCGTACATTTTCAACAAGTTTGATCACTTTCCATGGGCAGCACTCAAAATAAAGATTCAGAAGATCTGATTGGAATTGTGGGGTCCGTGGGAAAGAAGAGGGTTGGAGAGAAATTTAATTTTTCTGAAATATTTCATGAACAATGCATAGGAGAAGTCTAAAATTTTGCATCAGTGTTCAGAGCAATTCGAGGAAGTTGGAGCAGCTAACAAACAACAATGCCATCAGTGAAAAGACTTTCTGGTAAAGTCGCATTTTTTCAGTAGAGGTTTTGAGTTATTTAAGGAATTTTCAGAGGGGTTGAGTAGGATTTTAAGATAAAAATAATGATTTTTGATTTAGGGCAGGTTTTCAAAATTTTGTATTACAACAAAAAGGGTGCTAATTATATCATACATCTTTGGAATTACATTTTATCAGAGCAATTGCTTGTAAATACATGCAAAATGAAAAAATTTCCTGCTCCAACTGATTCTAGACAGTCTCGTTTATCACCAAGTTAGCTGGGCTATTTTTCAGACTGCATTTTGTGATGATTATGTGTATGTTTTGGGATGCTTCAAATTATTCTTCTTGTACTCTTGTATTATTTTAATAAAATTAATGATGCTGTTTGGGGAGTTTATAGAAGGTGGTGGGTCATGGTTCAATGCTGGTAGTATAGCTAATTCTGGCGACGAAAATTCCTTGAATCACTAATAAATTTTGGAGATTTTTGGAGATTTTTATCAAAAAGTAAAGAATGTTTTCCTTCACAATAATTGTACAACTAGAACACACACCCTAGTACCCATTTTGACACCGGCTGCTGTTTATCGTAAAGATTATTGCACGCAACCACCTTGCACACCGCATCTACTTAACTCACCAGCTGCTCTTATTCATTCGGATTAAGTGACACTTATTTATATCTCACATAAAAAAATAACGTTTAGATTTTCCAATTTACCTTGTTAGCAGCGGTTATGATACTCCAAATAAACAGATTCTTCTTTTAAACCGCATCAGTCAGAATCTAATCACCACAATTTTTGAGGGCTATTGAGACATCTGGACAACCATAAACGTTAATTACGTAAATGACTCTTAGCTGCTACGCTAGTACTTTTCTCTTTCAACATCTCTCCAATATCGTTTTCTTCTTGGAAAAATGTGTACAGGTATATTTAACTGCGTCTTTACATTGGCCAGACGTAGAATTACTATTATGTATTATACCATACGTGTATGTGTATATATGTAGGTACCGGTTCGTAGCCTGCAGGTGCATAAGTCTTCCCGAATCACCTTCAAACTTCCTACCTTCTTTTTTGTGTTCCTTTTTTTCGTTGTATTGTTCCGAATGCATCAAAACTACTTGCACATATGTACGTATATGTATAAGTATGTGGGAATAAATATACCCTAAAATTAAATTAATGCATGCATGAACGAATCCAGGGGCGTAGATTTCTTGTTGTACCAGATTAGATTAAACGGGGTTTGTTTGTTTCCAATGAAGTAAAGAGTTTTTGAACGGCCACCAACCACCATCACCAATTATAATTTCATGATTTGGCCAAAACCAAAAAGAGCTCTAAACCAAACCTAGATTTGAACCATATGCACTTATATGCACCTAAATCCTATAACGGAAGACTAAATATTCAGGACATATTTCTACACATATATGACCCTGAAAACTCTGTCACTTATCCCATATTTATAAATCATTGTTCATATAATTATTCCCACACCTGCATAATTTTTTTTGCTTTTTCTCGGAAATCCAATCGTGCAGGCTCCAAGCACTCAATTACAAACTTAATCAAGATTCAATTAGGAATATACGAGCAGGCATGTCTTATTTAATTATCCTTTATGGTAGATATATGTAATAGTATGTATACATACATATACATATATGTATATGTTAAAGCATGTTCAACGAAAAAATGCCCTGTCATCATTAGTTAAACAGTTAAAGCATTGAAGCAAAATCAATTATCTAAAAAAACGCGTGCTACATGCCCTAATAATATACAAATAACACAATCATGCATATTCATGGACGTATAACCATTATAAGCTATAAGATATACATAAGTATGTGTGTGAACAATGTTCTGACTAATTTTTCTTCAGGCAAAACGTGATAGACTATTTTAAATTATCGTTTTTCTTCAAAATAGTTTTGACTTATTTGACTCAATTTGTCATTAAAAGAATCTATGTTGGGTACTTTTAATCTTAGTTCCAATTGATTTCTAAATTTTTGAGGAAGCCCAGCATCTTCCACATGCTCCTGCTTAAGGTGGTGATGCTTCTGTTTGGCCACCACCTCCCAAACTTTTTTACTTCCTCCTCTAATGATTTATTTGACTAAACTTATAGAAGAATAAAACATTGCTCATTTAGACAACATTTAGATTAGACTACAGTGCCTCTCCACACTCTTATCTATAAAATCTATGGCGAGAACCATGATTTAATCTTTGATTGATTAATCCTCAATTGATTTCTAAACTTCTGAAGAAGTCCAGCTTCTGCTTGAGGTAGTGATGCCTCTGTCTGGTCACCTCCCAAACTTTTTTTTGCTTTTCCTATTTTTGGAGTATTAGTCCAATGGAAGGTCTTCTTTTGACTTATTTGTCTAAATTGTCACTAATAGAATCTATGGTGGGTACTTTTAATCTTATTCCCAATTAGTTTCTAAACTTTTGAGGAAGCCCAGCATCTTCGACGTCCTTCTGCTTAAGGTGGTGATGCTTCTGTTTGGCCACCACCTCCCAAACTTTTTTGCCTCCTCTACTTTTGCAGTATTAATTATTCGAGGTCTTCTATTGACTCTTCCACCTGCTGAGAATGAGTTCTGATGTGGCTTTTACTAAGACCACTCAATAGTCCTAGTTCAGTAAACTGGAACTGCGTACCTATCTTTGCAAAACCAACTGTATTTCTTTTGGCCAAAGCATTTTGGCACTGTTTCCGAAACTACCAAAACGTTTTTCAATTTCAATTTAATTCAAAGGTTCCAACTTTTTATCCTAATCACGAAGATGAGATAACCTGATTCTGACAAGCAGGAAAAAGTCGTATATATGTGGTATAGTATCTATCATTATCATTTGGTGATAAGCAGAAGAGAAAGATCATGCAAAAAACGACTATTTATAAAAAAACAATCATAAGAAGATAAAATTCAGTTTAAAATACAGTTTTCAAGATGTCTAAAACTTTAAAGGATGTACAAGGTTCATTTCTTCAACCATATTGACCTACGAAAATGAGTTGCACATACTAATTAAGTAATTGAGAGACTAAAACTTTGCCCAATTTAGGTGATTTGGCTACATCAGGAAAGTCTAAATCATGTGTGAGGCTTTGACGCAAAAACAAAACAAGAAGAAGCAGTACGTGGAAGACCTGGAATGAGGATATTGATAAATCATATGAAGGAAGATTAGAAAATTATCTCTACATCTACTCTAGTACAAGCAAATGGGATAAGATTGCCCAAAATTCTCTCACCTTCACTACAAACATCAGAATACTTATGTCATTGTAAAGCAGACACTTACTCATCTTAAGTGTCGTCCTATCCTTCCAACCACCACCTGTTTGGAAAGCGATATGTGGAAGACTTGTAGCAAAAATATTAACAGTTCACTGAAGAAGAATGAGATGAAGAGGAAAAAAACGGAAGATCAAAAAATTATCTCTGCATCTACTCTAGTGCAAGCAACTGGGAAAAGATTGCCCAAAATTTTTGCTGCCTGCATCTACATATATACATACATCAAAAAAATTATCTAGTTGTAAAAATACCATTTCTTATCTTTAGTGTCTTCCTTTCCTTGCAACCACCACCTATGTGGAAGGCAATAAGTAGAAGACTTGAAACAAAAATATTAATAGGTCACTGGAGAAGAGCAGTTTCCATTAAAACAAACGAGACGAAGAGGAAAAGAAAGGACCAATTATGGTACAAGCAATTGAGATGAGACCCTCTCTTCTACTTACGAAGGCATTTCATCAAGTTTACTGCTGCCACCACCCCTATCATTTTTTGATAATGGTATAGCTTTACCAATTCTTATGTTTTTTTGAACGCATCTCTGACATTTCTGTACAGGCCGTTTGTTATTGTTACTAAGACATTGACAGATGATTTTAAATGTTTTTAGAGCTGCCTAATACTTTTGGCCAAGACTGTATATACATACATATACCCTGGTAGCAACTTTTTAGGCATTCCTCGGCACATTGATGAATAGCCAATATTTCTGCTAAAGAAAACTATTAGGCTTCTATCTAGCCCCATTGACATCTTACATCCTAGTCCATAGCCTAGTTATTCCGATTTCTCTTTCTGTTTTGAATCCATTTCTATGCCAGCATATGAATGGATTCTATAATTTAGCTGCACCTGTCTCCCACTTTTGGTGGTTTAGCATTACCATTTCAAACCGTTTGTCAAAATTGGATCTTGGTGACATTTAGTCTTCTAATTTAGCCAAGTCTTCATAGTTGTTCTAGGATTTTGAGATGGTCTAGTAAGTCCCCTAATTTGATGACTATTCAAGCTTGATAATTGCTTCCTTCTTCACCTATAGATGCAGAAGAGTGAGGCAAATATGACCATGGGTTTGACTATGGCCGCTCATAAACATATTTCAGCTAATTCTTTAGGCATGCAGTAATAATAACTAAAAACTTATTTCCCGCAAGGATGTCATATATGTACCCTGCAATTTTGCAAAATTACGTGTCGCCGGTGATCAGATAAGGCGAGCATGTAACTTGCCGGCGTAATTAGAGGTACAGCAACAGCTGGGAACGTGACTTAATAAACTTTCCACGTTACGGAGGGACGATCGCGTCCAGAAACGGTCTTTAATATTATTCAGATTTTTTCGAATGATACGCGCGTGTCTTTACAACCGAACCATAAATCGTATTATGTTGTTCCTTCCTTATTCCATACTCAAGCGTATAATACGGCCAGTTCTATCTGCGATACGTTACCAGAGGCGTTCCCTGTAGGAAAACGGATATTAATCGTTCTCGGACTGACCATTCAATTCAGTATATTATTTCGATAAAAAGTTATACGAGAGATTGTTATTAACTGAGCGTATAATTAAGTAATTAATTTATTTAGTTTAAAGCAGGAGAATATTAACTGCGTAATGTACGATTAATGTTATTTTTGGATCATAATTGTATGGTTTTAGGTAATTTTAAAATGGTTAATTGCTATACTTTGCTGTCGTGTTAATTGAAAATTATGGTAATTCACTGACGTATGTATTTGACTGAACCCACACCTTGACATTTATTATGTTTAATTTTGTGTAAGTCAGTCGATAATACTTCCACAAGAAGCTAGAATTATGGAGAATAGAAAGATTGTCATAAGGTTTTCAAATATGTTCTCTCCTTCTACAGTTTAAAAGCGTTTAACCAGCTATCTTTAGAGATACTATAAAAAAACACTTAAGGGCGATGTCAATCTCTTCTTCTGACTGGAACCTTTTCCCTCTCAATTTTTTTTTGGGTTCAGAAAAAAATGGCCAAATCCTGTAAGTAAGGAGGATGGATGATTCCCTTTCTTGGCACTTTAATTCCTAATTCTTCCACCATCGTAGAGGTTTCCTCATCTTCATGTATCTCTTGTCCAACTAGCAAGTTCGTCTAAATTCTCCTGCAACAAGATGGCGTCGTTGTTGGATGAAAATTGTGCATATAATTTAATGTCATCAACATAGACTAAGACAGGACAACTAAAGCATGTCAAGGAATCGTTTATGAAGAAGACCAACAGAGGACCCAAATTAGGAATATGTTCAGCTGATACAAATCCGTTGTATGAAACACAACATTCAGTCTTACTTAAGTAGGAATCTATTAACCTAATAGTGAGTAGATGGGAGGAAGCAAGAGCTTCTAGCTTCGAAAGGAGGAGTGGATGTTCTATTGCATCGAAGGCTTTTGACAAATCGGTGTAAATAACATCCATTTGGCTTCGTTTGTCCAGTACTTCGCTATAAAATAGTGTAAAACAAGTCAAATTCTCACCAAAATATTGTCATCCGACTTGTGTATTGGACAGATCTTTGTCTTTTTCCATAGATGGGAGAAAATTCCAGATGATACTAAAAAGAATTATAATTATTGTTAGAGGATGTATATATGAAAACATATCTGCAGTCTTTAATGAAGCAGCTAGGTATCCTCCCATAACCTTATTACCATTAACCCTATTGGGAGAGGTAGATATGGCTTTAATTACTTACACCAGCGAATTTTCTATAGGTCCAAAACGTGATAGAATATTTTAGATTATAGTTCTTTGTCAAAATAATTTTGGTTTTTGTTAGAATGACTTGTTTGACTAAATTTATAGAAGAATAAAACATTGCTCATTTAGACAACATTTAGATTAGACTACAGTGCCTCTCCACACTCTTATCTATAAAATCTATGGTGAGAACCATGATCTAATCCTTGATTAATTAATCTTCAATTGATTTCTAAACTTCTGAAGAAGTCCAGCTTCTGCTTGAGGTAGTGATGCCTCTGTCTGGCCACCACCTCCCAAACTTTTTTTGCTTTTCCTATTTTTGCAGTATTAGTCCAATGCAAGGTCTTCTTTTGACTTATTTGACTAAATTGTCATTAATAGAATCTATGTTGGGTACTTTTAATCTTAGTTCCAATTGATTTCTAAACTTTTGAGGAAGCCCAGCATCTTCCACCTTCTCCTGCTTAAGGTGGTGATGCTTCTGTTTGGCCACCACCTCCCAAACTTTTTTACTTCCTCTACTTCCTCCTCTAATGACTTATTTGACTAAACTTATAGCAGAATAAGACATTGCTCATTTAGACAACATTTAGATTAGACTACAGTGCCTCTCCACACTCTTATCTATAAAATCTATGGTGAGAACCATGATCTAATCCTTGATCGATTAATCCTCAATTGATTTCTAAACTTCTGAAGAAGTCCAGCTTCTGCTTGAGGTAGTGTGCCTCTGTCTGGTCACCTCCCAAACTTTTTTTTGCTTTTCCTATTTTTGGAGTATTAGTCCAATGCAAGATCTTCTTTTGACTTATTTGTCTAAATTGTCATTAATAGAATCTATGTTGGGTAGTTTTAATCTTAGTTCCAATTGATTTCTAAACTTTTGAGGAAGCCCAGTATCTTCTACGTCCTCCTACTTAAGGTGGCGATGCTTCTGTTTGGCCACCACCTCCCAACCTTTTTTACTTCCTCTACTTCCTCCTCTAATGATTTATTTGACTAAACTTATAGCAGAATAAAACATTGCTCATTTACACAACATTTAGATTAGACTGCAGTGCCTCTCCACACTCTTATCTATAAAATCTATGGTGAGAACCATGATTTAATCTTTGATTGATTTATCCTCAATTGATTTCTAAACTTCTGAAGAAATCCAGCTTCTGCTTGAGGTAGTGATGCCTCTGTCTGGCCACCTCCCAAACTTTTTTTGCTTTTCCTATTTTTGGAGTATTAGTCCAATGCAAGGTCTTCTTTTGACTTATAAGACTAAATTGTCATTAATAGAATCTATGTTGGGTAGTTTTAATCTTAGTTCCAATTGATTTCTAAACTTTTGAGGAAGCCCAGCATCTTCCACGTCCTCCTACTTAAGGTGGTGATGCTTCTGTTTGGCCACCACCTCCCAAACTTTTTTACTTCCTTAACTTTAGAAGTATTAATTATTCAAGGATTTCTATTGATTCTTCCGCTGCTAAAAGTGTGTACTTATGTGGCTTTCTTTGCAAATCCATTAGCAGACTCATTCCTTCATATACCTAGTGTCCTGGTAGCCATACCAGTGTCACCGTATTTCTTTCGACCACAACTTTGAAAGTGAAGAGACAGTCTCATGCCAGCTCGGACTCAAAGGCAAACACCTGCAGAACCGCTGGTACTGCTTAACTATTTGAGAAAATATTGCCAAAAGTATCAAAGCGATTTGCAAACGTTTTTCAATTTCAATTTAATGCAAAGGATTTAATTTTTTCTCGACATTCCAAGGAAGAGATCTAGATCTGATTTAAAGTCTACGCGATGTTATTTCATTCTATCTCACGTTCTCTATTGACTAATTTTTATGTAGACAAAACTGACCAACGGAGAAAGGTTTACCAGCTCAAATCGTTGTATCACACACTGATGAGGATGAAGGGGTCCAAACCATCTCTTTGCTTGTTAGCAAGCCAGACTTGACTATTAATAAAAAAATCAATCCGATTGTAGTAGAATTCAGAACCAGATACTTCAAAATTAAATTTTTAAAACACTACTATATACAAGGCGGTAAAGCGTAGCAAGTGGGGTTGCCAAAACTATTAGTAGTATTAAAGGCTTCATGAGTTCCCATGAAGAGATTAGCGAAAGCGCTTACAATTTCAGTAAGATCTGTATATTCATGTTGATCATCATTGTACATATAATCTTCCAAGAATTGTAGTAGCTTTTGTGAGATTGGAGGAAGTGCTTTTAATGGGTTCAAGTTCTCTCGTGATAATTCCATTTTTCCACAACAGAAGGTTATTCTATGAACTACATACACTCAGCAAAATTTCTATAGGTCCACATGAGCTATTGAAGAGAATATAATGATTTTATTAAAATATCCGGCAAACTATGTATTAAAGGTAAAGCTTCATTGCAAAGAAAGGTTAACCCAAATGAAAATAACAATGAAAACCTATATTACAGTTTTTACAAAAAGTATTTATAATAATGTTAAGTTACAACAGCGAAATTTCTATAGGTCCACTTACAGAATTTTTGGTAAACTTAGTAATGAGTGTTGGATCCTTTATTCAACACAATTTCAAAAATCCTGTACTTCATACTGTCTATCTCAATGTTTATATCACAGTTAGGTAATTCCCCTACTTATCTAAGAACTGTGATATTTACAAAATAATATTTACTGCCTTTTCATTATGGTCAACCCAATTGCACAAACTAAACTGCAATTGACAGATAAGATAGGTAGTGCACTATTTAATAAACAACAATTTTTTTTGCGGGGATAACTAGATTTTTCAATTCTCAATAATTGTAGCTTATCACACGTACTATTGACTACAATTACATAGGTAGAAGTTTTCTATGTCAGTTCAATCCAATTCTTCAAAAAAA
>SMLS01064384.1:0-10222 GCA_004785975.1 Popillia japonica
AGCTATCATATTATTATTTCCTACTATATACAGGATATTTTCTCCGCTCATTACTATAGCGTATAGTCTTATTTCAACGAAGGTAGAGATAAACTTGTGTAAGATCATATTTAGCACCGTCTATTTGATTTAGAAGTTTTGACAAGCGACTTTTTTCAGAAAATGCCAATTTTTGGAAATCAAATATTGAAAGCTTTAAAGACATTTTGTATCGGACTAAAAATATTTTTAACTAAAAAATGTTAATTTCTCTCATCTGACACATCTGTTGTTTCAAAAACACTTTTGAATGCTGGATTTCAGTCGTTTACTAATTGAAAATAAATCGGATTAAAGCAAAAAATAAGAGCAAACAACTGAATGAACTGTAATGTCATCTCAATTACTTACCTACAACCAATGCCGTACAAGATCTTATTCACAGATTCCAAATCTTTAACATCTAATTTTGATAGAAGCTTTTCTAAGCTTTCAATTTCCTCTTTTCCGCTCATATTTTCTTTATTTGGCAGATCACTACTGGCGCCTTTTGTAAAATCGAGATTGCGTCGTATTTTTAAACGTTTTGACGATATCTGTACGCGATATGCACTAATTTTAGACACCACAACGAGATTTTAAAATACAAATCTTACTGACTGAATATATCGATAAACTAAAGGAAACATGTGACGACGACCTTGTATGTATGTATAGTTACGTTGTGCATGATTAAGTTTGAAATTATCTATTTAAAGAATGTTGCAATAATGAAGCTAATGAAACTTAAGTAGTAGGTATAATCGATGTGCAAATAAGTAAATATTTAATTCATGAAAAATATCCTATCTAGTCTATTGTAACATGCAAAGTGTTAATATGATAACATTTTTTTGAGTAAATAAACATTTTAGTGATTACAAATTATTTAGTGAACATTTTTGTATTTTATATAAATAATTTATTCTGTTCGGAGTAACAATGTCAGAAAATTATTAATATATACTAAATTTTTTGCTGATTGAGTGATAGGAAAGAGAAATATATTATATTGGCGTCATTTTATTAGTAGGCAACAATATTCTGCTACTCTTGGGAACTGAGGTAGAGTGATTTCATGGCAGAGAACTAGGCCACCTCTGGTGGGGATCTCCTTGCTTTTCAGTCAACTTACGACGTAATGGTTAAGAAATACAGCTTCGAAAAGCAACAAGAGAGAATGGAAAAGAGAACTATCTACCTATTCTCTAATAAAGCCAAATACAATTAAATGGTGTGTGGTGGTTCTAAAATATATAAGAGAACAGGAGCGTCTTCCAAGCAGAGGTCAATGCTATTGGAACATGTGCTAAATCATGACAGGAACTATCGGAAGCAAAGCATTGCAATTATCTCCGGTTGTAAAGCAGCCATAATGGCGTTAAGTTCACCAACACCATCAGATCGAAATTAGTCTGGAAATGCTTAGGAAAAATAAACAACTGAGGAAACTCCAAACATCCACAATCTAACGGACAAGCTGAGCGATTTGTTGGAACATTCAAGACAGCTCTCAAGAAAATCGCAGGTGGAGGAGGAAATTTGTCTGCAGAATGAATTGGGAGGAACGTCCCATAAGCCAAATTTTGTTATTCAATCTATTCCAAAGATGTTTAATTAAACCAACCAATTAAACATAATTGGTGTGATGTAGCATATGCCACTACGTGATTGTTTTGACAAAATCATATTACATTGAATTTCACCAGAAATTGGAAGTTTTCTACCTGAAGCGTTGCGTGCAATATGACTTGTCGGTTGGCGGTCAGCCTTCCCTATTTTCGATCAGGTTTCTATTGATATAATTGTTATATCTGAAGCTGTGTCGAGCTGCCGTTTGACAGACGTAGCATTGATGGTGACAATGACGTACTTGCGTGTATGTGGAAATCCTACCTGATGAACATTTGATATACCTTTCACGTTTGTTTTTCCGGTTCCTTCCCTATTTTTGTTTCGTTTCTTTCGCTTCCCTGCTTGACAATAGCCTTCTTTGTGACCAACAACGTTGCATGTGTTGCATTTGTGATTCTTGAAAGTGCACTTGTTTGAGTAGTGCATATCGCCACAAAACCAGCATGGTGTTTTTGGAACTGCTGTTGTCTTTTTCTGATCGAGTTTCTTTGATTGATAATTAGACACTGCTTGAACAGAAAAATTCGTTGATGATTTACCATTTTCTACCAATGCTGTATCTCTTTTTAAGTTTATCAGTCGCTGGCATTCTGAAGTTAGAGTTTCAAGAGTTATGTCTGGATTATTATCAATTTTAGACAAAAGCGCGGTGCGATTGTCGGCGTCAGCTGATGATTGAAGACCGCAAACGAAAATCAACGATTTGAATTCGTCTGGTGTGCTGTTACTGAGCTTGAATTCTTCGCAATGTCGATTTACTTTGGCGGCATAGGAGACAAAATCTTCCGATTGTAACTTCGTCAGTTTCAGGCACTGATACCGTGAATTAAATAACGAAATTTGTTTGTCAAACATGTGTATTAATTTGCTTACAGTTTCGTCGAATTTGATGTCTTTGGGTTCCTTCGGTAAAATGATGTTGACATACTGTTCATGGCCTTGGGTACTCAGCTTTCGTAGAAGTAGTCGATCTTTTGCTTCATCTGACAGGTTTTTCGCGTCAGCGGCGAAAATGCTTTCATACCTTGCGTACCATGAGTCAAATGTACTTCCCTCTGATGCGTTGTGATGAAATTCTGTGATACTATTCGCTAACGTGTCGATGCGAAATTCATCAACGTTGTCTGAGGGCTTTTTGTTCGCAGCGGCTGTCAGCTGATGTGTCGCGAGTGATTTCAAAAAAACCTGATTTACCTCAAATATTTGTTGTTGCTGTTCTCGTGCGAGCTCCTGCTGTTTCTCCACGAATTTAATCAGTGCTTCCTGCATTAACTCAATTGTAACTTCTTTATTTTAACCGTAATCCTCGTCGCCAATGTGGTGCTGGATACTGATAGAGGTACAAGATTCTTATAATGAAAAGATGTATTCTATTTTAATGGAAATACAAAAATACACTAAATAACAATAATGACATTTTCTCTCTAACTGCAGATGATTATAATCTACTCATGGCTTCCTAACAACAACCTAAGCAGAGAAAACAGAGTTGTATTATACAGGGTACCAGGACATAGTGGAATCAGTGGCAACGAGAAAACTAATCTAGTATGAAAGAAGGCCGCCATAAGAGCGTTTGTGAGATGAGAATCGTTTTGTGGAATAGGGATGAGAACTCAACATATGATAAGGACATATGATAAGGGGGGGACATATGATAAGGATAGGTTTGAAACACAATAGCGACTGGAGGATTTGCGGGCGGAGAATGAAATTCCAGAACACCCGATATCCAACTGCAAGGCTATTGGAGCAAGTCATGCAAATCATTTCGGTAAAGCTGTCATTGACGAGGGAGAAATACTCTCTTTGAAACTAAGGCAGTTTATTAAAGTCCTTAGACTGGATGGAGACGTGTAGGCAAGTTTTAGCCACTCATAGCTCATGTAAGAGGGCAACCTAAATTCTGGGAACTGTGTGATTGTCTTTGACTATTCGATGGTACTGTTGCTTAATATAAAACCTTGCAGAGCCGTTTACAGCACAAATTGGTACACCGCAAGTTAGTCGTCACTGGGTCAGAACCATTTTGATGTCTATCTGAAACAAAAAACCGACGAAAACAAAAAGAATCAAGAAATTATATCACTTTTTCAACCGTTAATGGAAACCAATAAGAAAGATCTCAACCCCGTTACAGCTTTATATTTACTGGCTATCCTCTGAAGTATACATGGCGTTGGCCTATCAATGATTGATGTCAGAGCTAGACCTTCCAAGAAGATACGAAACTCCTTCACAAGCAGAGAGATCAATTAGAAGTAGAAGATTACGATATCTGCTATTTTATCACTTCTGTATCTGTCTCGCTTCCACCCCTCGTCGAAATATATTGTGAGGACTGTAGGTGTCACTTAAGTTGCCTACATTCAATGATAGCCTCCCACCGTCCTAAATTCCCTCTGCTTTTACTTTTAAATTACATATATACAAAATTACATGCACATCCCATTTAACCACCTCATAGTACACTTACTAGCTGTTACAACAGTTAAGCACATATCAATATAGAATAGAAATTGTAACCAATTTGTTTCAAAATAAAACATCAATTCATACATGACTATTTTATTTATTGGAGGATGTTAAGACCAGTACACATAAAATCGATTATTCACAAAACAAAATTTATATGAAATATTCGAAGTTTATTTGAGTAATCTTAAAGCTATCATCACGAATTATAAAAAAGAAAATACCCAACTTAATGTAAAAACTATTTACAAAAATATACAATCTAATATCTACTTCGTTAAGAGCATTGTGGACCCTATGGTGGATAATACTTTTCGTTGCTTGTATGTGTTTACTTTAGACATAAAATAAACGGACTCTTGATGTCGTAATGAGCAAATCGTCGTCAAAAAACTTGGTTTCAATTACAATATTGCCACTGCAAATACAATTTGTATTAATCTTTAGTATATGCCTTCTACTTTGCACTTACTTTAGAACTGACGCAGGCATCATTTGCGATTCTGGAGCAGCTTCCATTACGCTCTGCCATGTATTTGTTGAATCTGCCATTACAAATCCAAATTCGAAGTACCATTCTTCTAAACACCGGCCTTTAAACAGCACTTTCTATAAATTCAACAAAATCATATTACTATATAACAGTTTCGTTTCGAGGGTAGATAAAAGCAAACTTCACCTACCTGTTCCAATCTGAATTTTTCCATCGATTCTTTAGAACTAAAATTGAATTCCCTAGATACGGCCCTACATTGTAATATATTCTTAGGCACTTTAGCTTGGTGTTCAACGTCTGGTAAACTTAAGTCATCCGAACCTTGCCAAAAAACTGTTCCACCATCAGCATCCTTTAGGCAGATCCAATTACTGCATGATATTGTTAAGAAAAATTTTTATGTGCAGGATATATTCGTATAAAGATGAATCAATAAAAATATAACCTATAAAATTGCCTGAAAGGATACACTTGAAATCCTTTTAGAATTTCTTCTGCCCTGGTTTCCATTCTTCGAAGATGATACGTGTTACCGGTATTATTTGCATTGAAAAATAATGAAATGGTGTTAAATATGTGAGGGTGTGATAAATGAAAAATAAAGAGAAAATATTCAACCAGTATGGGTTGTAATCACTTTTAATTTGTAAACAAAAAAACTTCCTGTCAATTCTGACATGTCTTCTTCTGCCATCTGTAAGAATTATTTGTAGGTATACAGTTTGAATAGTTATTGACAGATGGTGCTCATTATTAAACTAAAGTAAAACTAAAGTTTTTTCAGGAGTAATACCGGTGACGCTCTTGGCAAAGGAGAGAAAAAGGATATATCTTAGGAGGAAGAATGGTGAAGCAAAAACGATTGCCAGTGAAGAAAGAATACAGACCATGGCAGAGTGGCAAAGGATGTGGCAAGAAGAAGGCAGAGGGCGCTGGACTGGTAGACTTATCCAACATCTTGGGTCTTGGATAGATAGAAAGCATGGGGAAGTTGACTATTACTTGACCCAATTTTTAACAGGGCCGGGTATTTTAGATCCTACCTACGTAAAATGCGGAAAACAGACAGCGGCGGATGTCTCTACTGCCCAAGCCACATCTATCTGGAGGTAAATTTTGATTCAAGTTTAACATTTTATCTGCGCATTGATAATTGAAGTTAAGATATTTTCATCATCCATCTATGTATTAAAAAAATATTATTTAAATATTTACCTTTTTGAATTATCTAATGCGCAAGTCTCTTGGTTTATATGCTTTTTTGTAAAGGCATCAACATAATATGCATCAAACCAACTCTTTTATGCTTCCAGAAGCAAGAATTACATCTTAGCCTCATATGAAAAGAAGTTGTATACAGGGTGTCCTGGAAAATGTGGGAAATCTCTTGGATTCAGATAGAACATTAAAAAATAAGATTACAAGTTCCCATATTTTTTTTCCTAGCGGCCCTCCCCACAGAGATACGGCCTCCTAAAAGACGCCACTGGAAAACAATTTTTCTTGAATAACTTTTAAACTACTTAATATAATTTAATGAAAATTTAATATGATAAACAGTAGTAAGGACTTCTTAAAATACTGTCCTTAAAACATAATTAGCTTGTTTAGTTTACCAGGAGTGTATTAGGTAGTACATTTTAATGCTTACATTTTTAACACCCTATATGGTAAGGAGTAAAAAAAAATAAATTTGGATACCTTGAACATTAAGCTAAAGAAAAGGTACTCTTATTCAGTGTCGATAAAATGAACCGTTTTCGAGAAAAAAAAAAATAATAAAGGAATTAATGTTTTATTTTTATTAAAAAGAACCATATGATTTCTTTGGTCCCGTACAGCAACGCTAAAATGAGGTGGGGCTCCATCATGCATAAAATACATAGTGAAGTCAGGATTAAAAACAATTTAGTGTTTAATTTTCGTGTACATTATTTTTTAGGTTGTTTTTAAATAATTTCAAGAAAAACATGGCTTACATTTTCTAAAAATAAGTTTGTTGGTGCCTCTCAGGGACAAAACTGCATTTTTAAGAATCTTTGTAATTTTGTCGGATTAAATATCCTAAACTAAAACTTTTCTGTTCCTTGAATGATTTTCGTATCAAACTTTGTTGCAGACAAAAAAAAAATTAGAAATCATGGTTCTTTTTAATAAAAATAAAGCATTAATTCCTTTATTATTTTTAATTAAGAGTACCTTTTCTTTAGCTTAATGTTCAAGGTATCCAAATTTATTTTTTTTAACTCCTTACCATACAGGGTGTTAAAAATGTAAGCATTAAAATGTACAACCTAGTACGTCCCTGGCAAACTAAACTAGCTAATTATGTTTTTTAAAAGGTCCTTACTACTGTTTATCATATTAAATTTTCATTAAATTATATCAAGTACTTTAAAAGTTATTCAAGAAAAATTGTTTTTCAGTGACGTCTTTTAAGAGGCCGTACCTCCGTGGGGAGGGCCGCTAGGAAAAAAAAATGGGAACTTGTAATCTTATTTTTTAATGTTCTACCTGAATTCAAGAGATTTCCCACATTTTCCAGGACAGCCTGTATAATAGCGTGGTTGAATCTAATTGTAAGACCAATTAATCAGCTTCTAAGATGATGGATGGCAAATACTGTGAATATCTATATATTAACCGAATTATTTAAATATTTAAACATCTATCTGGAGGTAAATTTTGATTCAAGTTTAACATTTTATCTGCGCATTGATAATTGAAGTTAAGATATTTTCATCATCCATCTATGCCAGATTAAATATTTTAATCTCTTACATTTAAATTGAACGTTGAATTATATTACGCTATATAGTATACGCCTGCAGTTGTAAAAAAAGTATGTTATGGCGAAACTGAAAAAGATATAAAATGTTTTTATTAAGCTATAATTTAAGGGATATGTATGTAACTCCATTGGTTGCTCTCTACTAAAATTACGCGTTCTTCACCTCGCATTTTAGAACGATGCTGAATCAACGTAATCAACTTCTTATTGAGAAAACTAGTTCATTCGATGAAGTGAAGTATAAAGTAAATTTGGTGGCCCATATAGTTCTTTCCAATAAAGCTTACTAATTATTTTATCTAACTAATTATTCACAAGAAATGATGGGAAGTTTCAAATTGTGGAATTAACAATGTGTTATCGAAGAACTAGTAATAGTAGAACTAGTAATGCATAAACGAAAACAATAACCTACTTGTGGTTTAATATTGGTGATACCTATTATCACACAAACTTATGAAGAGATATTACAGGAAATGGATGATTATTTCCCATTGGAAGTGCGATAATTCGTTTGAGTAGTATACGTGTATTTTGTTTAACATGTCTCCTACTTAGGTAATCTATTATGTGTTATGCAGATATATAAAAATATGACACAACTATACCTTAGAAATGTGTCTTGGAAAATCGCAGTGATTTAATATACTACCAAAGGGGTTGCGCAGACTTTTCTAAGAATGATTTCGAAATTTAGCTGGACTTATTCTACTTTGCTTGTTAAATAGATATTAAATGTATTACGAATTTTTCTTACGCAAATTTTCATACGCGGAAATTCGATTATAATAAAGGTGCGGTTAATTACGCATAATATTCCATGATCATAGCGGTATTTATCAGAGGTACAAGATTAATTAAAAATGGTGATACATATAAATACATACATATATCCCTAATAGTTATTAATAAAAAGATAAAAATATTCGCAGTTAATTAAGTTTGATATGTGTGGAATATTGATTTATTTAATATTTCACTTTTCGCCTTTTTGTTGAATGTTAATATATGTATTTTTATGACCTTTTAACTTATCTTATTATGCAGATAGTTTTTCCACTTGTTAGGTCAATGATAACACTTGCAGTTCGAACAAAAGTCAAATTTATTCCAAAACCTTTACAAAATTTATAATCTGGTTTTCGTAACAACTTCTTCAGTGGAATAAAATTGACATTTATTTTGTGTCAAATTATAAATGAATAACTAGCCATGCCTATCAACAAAATTATCTACAGACAAAGAAATTCAGTGATGTATAGGATTATGTTTACAATATAGTGGACAGTTTAAGATATATTGAAATGTAAATTTATAATCATAACACTAATGCTCCTTATATCAATGTATTTTTTTGTCAAGCTCTAACAATTCTGTTCGACGACTAGGGAAAAACATGGCAAAAAACCTAGTCAAGAGCTTAATTTTATAAAATTCAGGCGTGATTAGGTGATTAAATTATTATAAATAACACTTAAACTTTCTATATCTGTTCTAAAATTGACCGCGTTATTTTCTTTTTTAATGTATATCATTTCATATATTAATCTTTTTTTATAACTATTTTCTTCTTTTAAAATCTTAACATTTTCAAAATCAAAGTTATGTCGTAATTCTTTAGAATGTTTAGACAAAGCAGTTTCCGCGGTTATGCTATGCCTTACAGTGTAATTGATGATTATACAGTCGTTTTTTAGATACTGTGTAGTTTGCCCTACGTAACATTTATTACAGTCTTTGCATTCTAATTTATATACGACATTACTTTGATTATCTTTTTTAATCTTAGTTTTTAAATTTGTAAATAACTGTCTGTTATTGTTTGGTGATCTAACTTTGCTTAAATTCTCTTTCCTAAAATCAGGATGTGCTAATTTAATAGCTTGGTCAACTTTTTTTCTAATTTAAGTGTTTGAATAGTAATTTAGGTGTCTGTTGCTACTAGTGTCTTTTATGTACCAATTCGTTTTTATGTTCGTGTTATTATGTATGATTTTAACATTTAAAAAAATTATAGAATATTGATTTTCTTTTTCAAACGTAAGTTTTAATCTGTCATGACAGGAATTAAATGTATGTATAACATGTTCAATTTTACCTAACGGTATGCAATCATCTACATACCGTTTGTAATATTCAACATGACAATTTAGTTTACTCAAAGAATCTTGCTCAAGATCCTCCATTACTAAATTTGCTATCACTGCAGATAATGGAGAACCCATTGCAGTTCCAAAAATTTGTTTGTATATTGTGTATTTGTATTGAAAATAGGTAGAATTTAAGCAAAGTTTTGCAGCCGACATGAATTCATTTTTCGGTAAATTTGTATGATTTTTTATTAAATCCCATTTTTTATCGATACTGGATAAAACTAAATTTTTAAATTTGACTTTTGTTCGAACGCAAGTGTTATCATTGACCTAACAAGTGGAAAAACTATCTGGATAATAAGTTGAATGTTAAGTAAGTACAAATTGCGGAGTTTTGAATGTATTTAAATTGATTACGAAAAAAGAAGTCGATCGTTTAAAGGGCGCCTCAAAGATAGTTTGAAATGATATTGTTTTATGCGTTTACATATTGAATTGTACGTCAGAAACTGCCTCCAAACTAAATGTCTTCATCAATATTGTTGTGCTATTATTTATATCCCAACAAAATTGGCGACAAAATTGGCCGTCGAGTTAATTGTACTGCGATGATGGGAATTTGTGTGTGACGTGTGTGTCGCAAATATACGATTTCCAGATCGCCGAAAATCGCAAAAATACCTCTGCGACACTTTTAAAATAAGAAAAAAAACA